>JADANM010006310.1:7430625-7441136 GCA_026213755.1 Eurema hecabe | reverse complement strand
CCTACCTTGTACCTTGTAAATAAGCAGACCTACAATACCCATATCTATTAGAGGGGTTCATAGCCACTTCCAGTCTATTTAAATTCCAATTGAATCACAGCTTCATGCGGGCGTTTCCGTAATTCCCGTAAGACAGACACCGAGCAAACGGCACAGACAGACAGCCAGATTTCATTTGCATAGTGTCCGGTCGTATTTCGGTATGTCTCTTGAAATCCTTATAATACCATACATCGTGTGTGTGAAATTAAACCTTAAACGAACGGTAGTAAAGTCGTTTTTTGATTGGCACGTTTTAATGTATTTATTTATGTGATATTGACGTCTGTTTTGGACTGTCTAGAGTACTTTCTAATGCCACGAGTACGGGTGACGGACAATGCACTTGGCGTTATTAATGTACGTATTTTTATTTAATATACAAATAGGAACAAAAGTAAAAATAAGACATTAGTTTAATTAAAGTTATTATTTAATATTATATTGTTCTTATTACGTATTGTTCTTTTAACGCATGTATTCGTATTCGTTCCAAATTTAAATTGAGATACAAAATTTCAAAATTTAGAATCATAAACAAGATAAAGTAAAAAAACTAAAACCCAACTACGACAAAAAACGACGCTGAAAAAGTATAAAAGTACCCCATGAATACAGGTAAAGTCACAAGCAAATGCTAGTAATATATATATATTCGAAATGTACAAGTGAAGCGCTTTAAAATGATACCAAACACGGCATATCTAGCTTAACTTTATTTTTTTACTCTGTATATTTTGTCCGCTAGAGGGCGCCACATTGAATTTGGTGAAAATCTATATAGCCTATAACCAGCGGACAATTAAGACGCTTCTAATGATATGTCATTTGTCGAATTCTGATTAGTGGTTTAGAAGTTATGAGGGAACAGATGAACATACATACATACATACATACATACATACCTACATACATACATACATAGCCTGTCAAAATCATAACCCTCCTTTGGCTTTGCCGTAGTCGGGTAAAAAAACTGTCAAAAGCAAAAATCAAGCGGTGTCATTAGCACAGATTAGCACCGTCGCGTCTACAGACAACACAGAGTAAGAACTTTCTAACGACCATTCATTCAATAAAAAGGAGTAAAAAAAAATTCAATTACTATTCAAATTTAAATAAGTTCCAAACTTAAATTAAGAAAAAAAAACACACGAGGCCCGCATCGGGGCACAAACAAAAAAGTTCTAAATTTAAATTTAGAAAAAAAAATCTACACGAGGACCTCCTCGCGTCATAAACAAAAATCGAACGGTGTCATTAGCATAGATTAGCACCGTCGCGTCTTCAGACAGCACAGAGTGAGAACTTTCGAACGATCATTCAATGTGGGGTCGATGGCCAGCCGAATCGTATTTGCATGTGTCAATGACACGGCGCGGCCTACGGTACACTTTTCCTTTCGGCGGAACCACTTTTCGCTGGCCTTGTGACACACCGACGCGACGTAGGGCTGTCACGTGTTACATTTTACTTAAACATTAATATTAGTAATTTAAACTTTTGACGCTTCATTTAAACGAACTTTGAGACCGTATTGAAATAAAGGAACTTGATACATAGTTCTTTTTTGTTTAGATAGAAATTAACTTTTCGATATATTTTCGACAACCCTAGACATCGCGCCATTTTTACAACGGCAGTGAAATCGTTTGACCTTCTATTATTTACGAAATCGTCTGCAAATCTACTAGGATATTCTTTATTTCTATAGGTGACTCATTCCGTGTGTTGTTTGAAATTCTTCATAAGACTTCCGCTTAGAACTACAATATAGGTCAATTTTGTTTTTTCAGTCACTTTAATTAACTGACATTTTGGATTCATACACTCAAAGATTTTCTGTATTTATAGTTATAGAATAGATTAAAATTCATAATAAAAACAATATGGAGATATAGTATTAAAACTCAGGTTACGAAAAGACCTCAATGATATAAAAGTCGAAAGTCGTAATAATATTTTCATACAAAAATTACTACTGTATTTCTGAATAAATTGCAAAAGTTCCTTAAAAATACCCGCGTCAAACACGACGTTCGGAATTCCAGAAATCTAATAAAGAACTTGGAACACCTGCGAGTTATTACATTCCTCCGGCGTTGCTCGATGTTACCGAATCCAATTCCTATCTGGTGAACTTAATATTTATTTAAGTTTCCTTTATTATCCCTATCTTTGGCCAATCTCGCAAATCCTTCAAATATAAGTTTCTTAATGCCTTTAAAATTACCCCTGACGTTATTAGTCTTCGAATCTCTCTGTAAACTTTCGCCAATCAAATATTATAATTCGGTTATTTTCACGGTGATTTATTCTCGCCTGAGGAATACTTATGATAATTTTCAAATTATTCTTCATCATAGAACCTCCTTTCTTCGAACAAATCACAATCACACTGGCCGAAAATTTTACGTCACTTTTTTTTATTAAAAAAAAGGCGTATTCGACAGTTTAAAAATGTCATATTTAGCTTTTAACATTCTACTTCATTAGATCGAAAACTGTAAATCACAACGATTTAAAATGAAATGTTAAATTATCAGAAAGTCACGCATGATGGCCTGTTATTAGAAGCACACAATAGTGGTCCTCGGTGGGCGATAATCATAATTGCAAATAGCCCATTTACATATTCGCTTTGTTGAAACACTCAAGGCGATTCGATGTCCTTATAAAACAGTTCGGGTCGCGCATAACTCATTATTTTGCCAAGCTAAAAATAAAACAAATCATGGACGCATTTATGTTGGATCCGAATGAAATATTGTAATTTTAAAACATGTTGTTTATAAAGATATGGATATATTTTGATTTTAAAATTCATGGAATTATTTCACGTTACTTACGAAACGTTACTTAAGCATTATATTGAGTTTAAATGCTATTGACGATCGTCTGGTGCAGTGGTTAACTCGCTGACGACGCTGTGTTAGGTTAGTCAAAATATCCATAAACATATTCTAGGACAACTATAAAAATAAATATATTATGTACGTAAGTAATGTATGACAGCAAACTATGTCTATCAATGATATTATAGTAAATAGATATATTATACATCAAGAAATCAACCGAAAAAAAGTGTTCCGCACTGTAGCGGCAGCACACATACATACAAGTCAAAATGATAGAAAAGAGATAAATGATAAAACCAACAAGAATGAAAGAGATAGTTAGTTTTGTCAGTTACACGTGAATGCACCGGAAACCAATCACTTAAAGGTAAGACGTAATTAGGATGTTTTTGCGTCTTCAAAATTTTGCGCCTTTAACATATCTATTTAATATAACATCATTGATGTCTATGTACTTATACAATTTAACCTGATTTACATTATTAATTATGATGTACATTATGAGTATGACGTCATTTCTATACTAAACAACAATATTACAATCAATTAAATGTTATTAACAAAACGTTACATAACCAATAAATTTGTTAACTTAACGGCCGTTGACAGTTAATATCAATAAAAACATTTGATTGTCCCGAAATTTAAATTGCTCAATTATAAACAAGATTTTAAGCTCATGATAAAATATTAAGTGTTACTTGGAGTTTAATAACAATTTGTACCCGTTTTGAATAAATTATATTAACATTAATGTCACGGTACGATGAGGATATTAAAACGTTTTTTTTTTCTTTATTTTATTGTTATTTTACCGAGTAAACTTTGTACATGCGTTATAAATTATAACGTACAATGTTTTTTTTAATATGCGTTCTTTCTTATTATTTGTACATTTAATTGTACATATACTGAAATATTATGAAAATGATGATGCTAAAATGAATGTGTAACCTAGTCGAAGAAATATGTGGTTTAAATGTAAATTAATCATAAGTTTAAAATGAAGATAGTGTTACATTTATTTGAATAATTAATTAATTAATTTAATATCAAGTCACGCTAATTAAGGAAAATCAAAGTTCATTGACGTTTGTTAAGCATGTTTACGGTAATGAAAAGAAAAAGAGTCATATTGATTTCATTCTACTTTGTAGAAGGAAAAAATACAATCAAACTCACTTATTGCGATAAACAATTGTACCTTAAGTATGCGTTATTTATATTTATTTTTTTTATCATTATTTTGTGAACCAATGTTTGATTATGGAGCTCAAATTATTATTACAAAATTTTACTTTACAAATATTCGTTGTTTACTTAATAGCTAAATGGGTTGGAGTCGACTTCGTATTTCTATTGTATTTTTTTTACTATTCTTACTTTACTCGTACCTAATAAGAAATCTATAAAGCACATTATGAAATATTCGTGAATTAAGAAAAGGGCCTCATTAGGTTTATTTAGTAATAAAATAGTTTGAGTAAATATTTCGAATTATCTGTAGTTATTTCATTTATAATAAATAAATACAATACAAAATAAGAATAAAGAGTATTTAACACGTGGACTGATGTTATTGTCACACATTAATGATTTGTTTTTTTTTTGTTACAGGTACGTTAATAATCTGTGTGACAGCCAAAAGGCGCGAAAAAAAGGTTTGACAGTTTTATGCAAAATAAAAAAATACTCTGACTACAAAGAGTACGTATACGTATCAAAATTAAATATATTATGCTTAAAGGACATTACTAATTTTTTGTCTGTATTTTTTGTTGATAAATGATAAAGTAAAGAACGGTTCTCGCATGATCATTCGTCATTTTGTTCACGAATGACCCTAATTAGTTTTGCGAATTGTATAATTAGGGAGTAATGAGAATTTCATCATTTTTAACTCTAAATTATTACTAACTACTTTAAATATATGCCCGCGACTCCGTCCGCGTGGACTTTCATATATACTTTGACCCCCCCTCCCCATAAAGTTTTATATTATTTTTAGATGTATTCAGCTATTCGCGGCGCTGACAAATCCAACGAACTAAAAACCATGAAAATTGGTCTAGTCGATCTCGAGTTATAAGAATAAGTGTTGTAGCAAACCCGTCATTGTTTTATATAGATATAGATTATATCTAATACTGCAATAATAATAAGTATGATATAACACACATAAAAGTTATGAAATAAAGGTCATCTGATAGGAAAGATCATCAGAACACAGTTCAACTAAAATCATGATAACTTAAGCTAATGAACTCGCGTGGGAATATTATTTTGTTCATATTTTCGCATGTTGTGTAGCTATATTTATATAGGAACTGATATGAAGATAAGTTGATTTTGGAATAAATAGGACATTATATTATAACCGGTGTGTGTTTATGAAAAAAAAACATTTAATTTATAGATGAGTTTAGATTTTTGTAAATCTACAAAATACTTAATCAATTTCAAGAACTTTGTAATGTTGCCTATAATTTTCAAGAATTTTATAGGCAACATTTTTAACGGGCCATAGTTGCTATCTGAACGTAAAAAATTTCGAAATCGTATTTCCTATGCGGTTTTTTAAAAAGGTATCTTTAAATCTAAATATAGGAAACGTGTAAGCAATTTATGCTTTAATAAAATGTTTTGAGCGTTAATGTAATTGTAGTTTCTAACTACGTTTTTCTCGTTTCGAAGTTGAAGTGTGCTTATCTTCGCGCTGTAGCGCTCTCGGACTGAATGTTGCTTCATTTTCATTTATATAAAACCAGCTTTCACGTACAACTTTGTAAGCGTTTGGAAAATAAAAATATTCGTTTATTTTGTTAATATTAAATAATACTGATAATCTGTAAGTACGTCCTAAATATTTAAATAATAGGTCTACGATTTTAAATGTTTTTAAATATATTTAGTAAGCTGAAGCTAACTATAACTAAATCTATTGTAACTAATTCCTCTTAATTATATGTAAATATTCATGTTTAATCGTGATTAAGAACAATGTTAAGCTACAAATTCTAAAACAAAAACCCATATACCTTTGGTATATCAAAGTTAATTTATTTCTATGTAAAATTGCAGTTTCTAAAACGTTTTTCTATTCCAATATAGCATTGTATCGTGCTAAATCGACGCTTACACATTGACACGTACATGCAGAGATTTACGACACGTGCTATTGCGTTAGCAATTGAAGTATTGCAAACACATCGAAGCTCTAAATTTGTTAAAACTTAGACTATTTTTTTTAATTTGAAATCGTTTATGTGTAACTGTCAATTTTTTTTTTCTATCCGTCTGAAAAGGTGTTTTTTTTTTCTTTCAAATTTGATTTAAAATAACTAAAAAAAAAACAAGGATAAATTAATTCTTCCGTACGGTATAAGGCTGTTAAACATTTTGTCCAGGAAGTCAGTCAGTCTGGTTTGAATGGTGTTCTTAATTCAATTTGTCACCGTTCGTTAAACGGTGTTTATCGTAGGTACCATAGGTAGCTGTCGATGGGTAGGAATTTTCCTGTCTTAGTTCAGAAATTGTAACTAATTTTAAATAGAAGTTTATTGATAATAAATGGATTGAATGGATTGATTGGAATTTGGATAAATGTCAATATTAACTATACATTGCGTTATATTCTTATAATAAATAATAAGTATAAAGGTAAATCCCTTTCTTCTGTCTGTCCCTATGTAAGCTTAAATATAAGCTACGCAACTATAACAACAATAGATTCATGCGGTTTTTCTTAAATAGATGGAGTAATTCAAAAGGAAGATTTATATGTGTAATACATCCATATTGTATGCGTGCGAAGCCGGGGCTGATCGCTAGTTATATTATTAAAAAGTATTGACAAGTAAGTTGTCATCAACGCTCATAGCTCTTAAAGGCTTAATCTTTTTTTGTATCTTTAAAAGCTTTTGAAGAATGTTTAAACTCGTGTACAAGAGTAATACTTAAACTGTTTTAAAATACCAAAATTACAGCGGTCAGAGAGGAATTGCGGTGCATTGTTAATGACACCACGAGATGGGTGACATGATGACCACTACCACTCTCACAAGAAGAGACAAGAGTATTACAGCCATACTCACACCCATTGACGACCGCTTGGCGCAGTGGTAACACATCTGCTTTCTGCGCGATGGGTCGTGGCTTCGATTCCCACACCGGAAAAATATATTTGTAATTTACATTTGTATTTTTCTGGGGTCTGGGTGTTGCTATGTATTGTATGTATGTATTTACAAAAGAAAAGTATGTATATGTAATTTTTTCCGTTATCTAGTTGCCATAACACAACCTTCGGCTTAGCTTGTAACTAGATGGCGCTGTTTATAAATGTCCTAAAAATATTATTGTATTATTTATTTATTATATATCACAGTTAGTCACCAAAGATCGCAAAACGTGAAGCGATCCGAAGGGGCCCCGCCGGACCCGGACGGATTAATTACGCGTCGCTGTTCATCCGCACGGAAATTTGAATCAACGGGCTCGCGATCGGTGTGTGCGATTGTGTGAAAATTCTATACGAAAACGTGTTTCATAGCTCTCGTTTATTGATATGAAATTATGGTTAAAACAGTTTGCGCACGCTTCGTGAATGAGGGTAGGTCAAAGTTCATTTCACAATTCTGATTCGAAATCTTCGAATTTTAAAATCAACAATGATTAAATGAAAAGTAATGTATAATTATTAAATTAAATTTAATTACACACACGACGCACAAAGAACGCATTTGGAAAAGCAATTTAACAACCTTAAGTCGTATCTATACAATATTCTCTCGAAATCCTAAAGAAAAACAACGGGATTTCGAATTATTGCAACATTTTATAGCACCATTGTGAACACGCGTAAAATTTATAGGCGTTAAAGTGTCTAGCCCTCGCAATAAACTGTTTGCTTCAGCAGTAACAGAATCAAGGAATATTTTTATGTACCTGTTGGTTGCTACTTGCTACAGTGCAACAGAGAATGTAATATTACATGCCATGACATAGCGCTAAATGTATATAAATTCGTCTTTGCACAACACGATAGCTCTTCGTTTATAGGAAACATCTCCTTATATACCTACTACCTAAGAATTTACTACCCGGTTAGCTAAAACAATTGCACGTTCATTGATAAGCGGATATACGTCCTACATAGCACATAACACATCGTCATAGAAGTAAACACGCTCCATTGCTCGCTCGGGCGTTATAAGTTCTCACACATCCGAAACATCGCGACAACGCATAAAAGGATTTGCTTTATAGCCAGCTTCATTGTTCACTAATCCGACGTTTAATATTTTATTCAAAACAGTTTGCGGGTTGGCGACGAGCGTTCCTTACGGAGATTTAAGTTTTTGCATCTCGAGCGGGTATTTTGTACCCGGATAAATAAATAGCTGATTCGGAACGGATTTTTGGTTATCCCTTTGAATGGTTAAGCGGTATTATGACCTCTACTGAATTTTTAAAGGGATAATGCCATGTATGGTTTTAGTAGACTCGATGAGGGTTAGAATTGCTGCTAGGTTTTTCTAATGTTAATCGTGTTATATGATTATCGTGAATTCAAGTGTTAGTAGTTAGTACCAGTGGCATTTAGTACTTCAATATCGATAATAGCAAATTATTCAAACGTTTTCTCTTTAAATATGCTAATAAAGATTAGGAAGGTTGATGTTAAGAATATAAGTACTCCAAGTAGGCACAGCTGTTATTGTGTATGTTAAGGATTTTATAATAAACGCTTTGAACGGTTAAATGATTAAACTGTTAAGTCGGTTAAAATACAAGAAAACATTTCAATAGAATTTTTGGGAAAATGTACATATTGTAAACTAGCTGTCTTGGGTGGTTTGTCCGTATTAAAGCTATAGACGCTTTTATCTATCTCCTTGAATGATTTATCGCGAATAAGCTCCTTTTCAAGCACTAGCACCAAATTTCATCAAAACAGGTTCAGGCGGTTTCTATGTGAAAAAGATATTTAATTAGCAAATTCAAACTCATGAAAATTTTTATTTTATCTAAGGGACAAATGTTGAATATATTTTCCATCTACCAGGATGGCATAAGCGCACAAGAGATTCGAGGAAGCAGAACGCGTCAGTGTAACGTGTGCTAGTTCTGATTAATTTCAGCGACATTATAAAGAACATTGTATGTTCAAAGGGGAAAATAGCCACCGTATTATACTGAAACAAATCAGCTTAGTGCGGGAGTATTTGTGTTTGCATTCGGGACTGTGTTTATCTAAATGTAGGCTATACAGTGCATGTATCTACGCCGTTGTGTTTGTGCACAAACAGACAAACAGACAAAAATTCCAAAAATCATTGTTTCGGGTTCTATTGCGTTAATAATGGTCTCCTATAATATTTTTTCTTATATATCTTCCATGTACAGACAGCGACTCGTTACGTTTTTATTATATGTATATAGATATAGATATAGATAGATTGAAGAAGTAGAATTGTTCACTTGAATAGTACTACTAACTAGTTATTATATATTGATAAAAAATTTAAGGTTATCGTATTCATAGATTAGTGCGTATAAAAATCATACTTTTAAACATTATACATTAATATAGATTGCTTACAAAGAGATATGGTACTTGAATTTATTTTGTTTAGTACACTGAAAAATGTCTTAGAATAATATAATGAAAATATTTCAAGCAGTGTACCTAGGAATAAAAAATATGAAATCTACTACCATTAGTGTATCCTTCATAGACTTTTTATAGGGCAAACAAATTACGTCGGTATACAGTTTCTCCCCTCCAAATCGGGTTCAAACAGCATTTTAAAGCCCCGTTTCAAAGCCTTTATTTTACTGTGTTTGTATTTCAAAGTCCACTGTTGATGTCTGATTGTATGAACACTTCTATAGCGTTGAAAGCTATGTCGTATGTTTTCTCTACTAGTAATACTATACATATATGTTAAAGTACTCTGTGTAGATTTTAATACATGAACTAGTAGCTTGATTTTGATAAAAAAATTTAAATAGATATATCTTGGGCAAGGTTATTCGATGTTTTTGTATTATTAAATGCAATATTAACTTAGGAACAAGACTCTGCCTACATTCATTATTATATAAAGGGGAAAGCACCATAGGAAGTTATTTCCGACAAAAGATTTTTTTCTTCAAAATTTAAAAGACTATTTAGTTAACAAAACTATTGTTAGATGCATAATCTAAGCCTGAATATTCTAATCATTGACGAATATATATCAAATTTAATATCTTTCGGTTATAGGTATATGTATATATTTAGTTAGTTTATATAAAAACAATGTTCTGTTTAGCATACAGTTTATAAATACAATATTGTGAGTGACGTCGAGAAAATTAGTTAACTCCAGATGTTGGGCAACAGCGGAGGTCCATTAATGAATATTCAGCGTTTGACACCGCTGCCGGGAATTTGCAACAAATTATCTGACATCACAGCGATAAATCTTCCCAAAGACGCATAATCTAGAAGCTTCTTGGGGTCTTGCTATTTTCTTGCGAGATGTTTTTGGAAAAAAGTTTTCTTTTATTCATATTTTTATCTAGACATGTTTTAAATTTTAAACCTGGCAACACATGTGTGTAATT
>JADANM010006310.1:7398942-7430525 GCA_026213755.1 Eurema hecabe | reverse complement strand
TTTTTTATGAAAGTAGTACATTAAAGTAAGTGAGTATATAAGAGAGTCATCTAACTGGAATTATCCAATTGAATTATAAGGTAATAAATAAAATCAAACGTCTATAAGGAAACGTCTTCCATATTTGAAATCTGTGAAAAACTTTACTTATCTATGGCCAGTGTGAAAGAAGGATTGTTACCTCAACGTAGCGGTGTTTTGAATTCTTGTGTCAGAACCAGGCTTGTTTGTAAACAGAATTGACTAGCGCGAACGAACGGCTTCGCAGAATGCGCATTTCCGCGACCTCCATAGAACCTTCTTTGAAATCGAACAGCTATTTCAATACCGTTTGAATGCTTTAAGAATATCGAACACACAAAAGCTTCTATGCATAGAAAATCTGCCCGACCACTACAATATCGGTGTTCGTACACAAATGCGACTGAGTTTAATGGAAGATCGAGGAAATAAGGTTAGAAAGAAAACCTCAAATCGACAGGATATATGCTTTTTTAGCCATGATAATGTATAAGACCGGTTTCAAAAGGAAATGTGTACTAAAATAAGATTTGGGGTCTTTAGTAGACAATCCAGCGTATAAAAAGCTAAATAGAAAAAGTCCATTATTATTTAAATGTATTTGTAAGTTGGAAAATGATCGTTAGTTGAGAGAAATCCGAGAACCAATATAGCCACGATTTTATATCCAAATAGATGCAATTCTCTCCATAAAGCAATTATAAAATAGAGCCCTTATGAAGTACGTTTGATCCCTAATTGTGATCAGGCCGAAGCCATTAAGAATCGACTTTAATATTGATACGATAGTTATCTGAATAGAACAGTTTCGCACAGCAATATGCGGAGTCATGATTTTTCGTAGCTCGAATCGATGTTAATTATAACCAATAAAAGTACAGCAATAAAACGCAATACCGGCTTTTATTAAGTTGAGCAATTAAAAGAAATATGAGGCATTAACCTGGACACTTATTTGCTAAACGGTTTTGTTGGACCGACATTTCTTTATTTCTGGTTTTATATGCGTTAAGGTTAGGTGGAGTACAAAACTTTCCTATTAAAAAATCTATATAGGTAACTGACTGACAAATTCAAAAAAATTATTTCGGTAAGTGAGAACGCCTCAAGCCTTTTTTTAATTAACACCCTTTTGTCCTATCCTGTATTCAAATGTCCCTCCATTTCCCTATTTTATAGGTCGGCAATGCAGTCGTAAGTCATCTAGCTTTGCGATTGTTCTTAGGAGGAGGTTGCTGGTTACCACAAAAACCAGGTCGTTTAAGATTTATAATTTTTTTAAATTAAATCAAAATAAATTATATTAAAACTAAAAAAAATCGAATAACCTTTGAATCAAATATAAAATTACGTCTATAAATACGGGGTTGGCCTCAATCTTTACTTTATCAGTAATGACAATGCAATTTCCAATATTTGTTGCGAAGGAAATTCGATTCTATTCCAACAACAAATAGAGTTCCTTTTCATTTGGCATTCCGTTTAATTGAGCTAGTACAATGGTTATTGACTGAACACAAAGGGTGGTGGAAAATTTCCAGGTGTAGTGTAAGCGGAGATCAAAATTAACATCGTTCAGAACTGCTTTAGCATTCTTAAAAATATCTTTAGTGTACCTAAACCCTGTGTCTAAAGAAAAAGTAAAGTAAAAAAGTTTTCCTTCTAAGAGTTTATTTTTTAATACTTTCGTTAGAATTGTTTGAGAATTGGTTGTCATAGCTTGTTAAAACGGAGAAAATTATATTCTAGTTAAATGCACATTAGCTATACTGATTTATTTTGGTATTTTAAAATTATTTTTAATTAATATATTTAGTTAATAAACTATTTATATAAATTTTTGTAGAGAAAGGTTGCTGCAAGCCACATTAATAAGCTTACAAAGAGCATTTTACGTATACCGAGGATTCCGGTCAAATGGCAACCCTAGGTGAGCGGAGAAAGTCGGTTTCCTTCGATCCACCTACTGTACTGATTACTCACAGACGGTTTAATTCGTGTCCGTTGCACGTTAATTGCGGGAAATGGTTAGATTAATTGTTTTCCTTTCGCCTACTTGCTTTTTCTACGATTTGGTGTATTCCGGACAAACGGCTTTGATCAATTGCCTTTATTGCTTTAATTCTTTTAAAATTGTTGTATGAAATAGAATAGAAATGACCGTGTTTTTAGTATTGTTTTTAAATTTAATATTCTTGGTTGGTCTCGCGGAAGAGCCTACGAAGGCGTTCATGAACCCTGCCCGTTAGGGTAAGACGGAACTAAACCTAATATAAGTCTATTTTAAGTAACCAAAAAGCCAAATGCAAAATTTTTGTAGCAACCAAGAGAGCTGGAATGAATTCCAAGTACAAAAGCTTGTTTCCCATATTTTAAAAGCAGAATGATCATAAAAGATACACCAAATATAATGTCAGATTTCTACCAACCAAAACCCTATGCTCTGTCTCACTAGTCACTACAGAGACTAGTGAGATAGAACATGGGTACCTTTGCAAAGGCTTCCGGAACACACAGGCTGGTCTAATGCTTCGTATTACTTTAAATCGATTGACAGTATCCATTAGTTTGACAAGGATTACGTTTGACACAAACGGGGATTCTGTTCTGGGAAATAAACAAAAAACAACGTTTGCTGGAGTTAAAATAGCGTTAGAAATAAAGAAAAGTATGCTATTTAAAAAAATAACTTACTACTTATATTATTAGGAATTTAAATTGGAAAGATTGTATATGGCAACTACCATACCACTTATCTACCATATTATGAGTTCCTGTTGAAGTATAAGTTAATATAAATTGATAGGTAAATATCGCAGAATTTTACATTTTCTTAAACTTGTAACATCTCATCTCTATCTTCTATATAATCTAGTCATATCTCGCAATTTTTTCGGCTAAATTCTCGTTCAATTAAATTGATACATTAGTATATGTTCGTCCAGTGTCTTATCAACTTGCATTCAACTTAAACCAAAACGATCTAGTAGTTTTTGCGAAAGAGTACTTTATACAGATCGTCAATTCCTCGCAAGCTTTGGCTTTTAAAATACCTATTACTAAATATTAATTTATATTACAATTAATAACGTAAAATGGACTCGTAAAGTTATATTAACTCAATATAACTAATTTCTTAGCTCTGAAGCAGTAAATAAGTCAATTAGTACTTTCAATTGACTGAGAGAAACTCGCTGTATCAAATGGCATTCCTCAATTTTCTCATTACCAACATTTCGAAGTTTACGATAGACTGCCTTTTCTAGTGTTTATACAGAAGCTTTATAAGTATTACAAGTGGAATTTAGTTACCCGTGTTTCCGTTCGTGGAAATACTGCAGATCAAATTCTCCTATATGTTAGTGTAGAATGTAGATATTAACATATCTGCATGCATCATGTAGCTACAGCTAATAATGCGCCAAGTTCTGAATCGCGCTTATAGTTGTTCGAGACTTAGCATTTTTCATTCAACATTTAAATATGAATCAAAGATTAGATTCCAATTTATAAATTAAATGCGATTAGTGTAATTTATACTAACCAAAAACTACAACAACATCACCGCCTGGAAACACTGCTCCTCTCATCACTTCATAGAATAAAAAGAAACAAATAAAAAGTTACAACAACATTAGTCTTTTTTTTCAAGGTAGCTTCCTTAAGGAAGCATATAAAGAAATGTCGCTAAGATGATTCACTGGAGATAACTGTTGCCATATCTAAAACAAACGAGACTCATACGAGTCATTCAAAGGTTAGTTAGTTAAAAAACCAACAACATTAGTCTTATTCAAGAGATTCTATATTAAGAGGCGGCGATGTCCTTAATCACTGCACACGTATCTTATTTAAGCAATCTGCGTCATCGTTTTCTACATGAAAGCGTTATTTACATACCGTATGACGTCACTAAGAGACATCATAGGAGCGACAAACTGACGCCGGATAAAATCCACACCATATTAAGGCCGGATTCACGCTATGGTATAATTTTATATGGAGAGTCAGCCAAGAGCCACGCGAATGTGTTTCTGCCCTTTGATGAGAAGAAAAAAAGATGTGATAAAAATTGAAAAGGAAAAGAATTAGTAGCCAATGATATTTCAGATTAGTTGATACAAATTCACGCGGTTTTATGGTTGTTTTTGGATAATATATGCGATAGATAGATAGATGAGAGTTCTATCGCCTATTAATTATAAACATTTGACCGGATTTTGACTATAACGTACACCTAGTATTACTTTTCAATTAACTTTGAGATTGACCTTATTTTATCTGGGACAAAATTGTCTCCTGTTAACTATGTTCAATTATTTTTTATTCGGTTATTTAAAGCTCACATTGCATATTTTCGTGATTATTTTCCAACCAGTAACCCTACTATTAAAAGGATCTAATTTAGCATCTTTTCGCGTCATCGACATTATTTGGTTATAATGTCGTCGTAGGCATAACAGATTATTTCCTAGCTAAATCTGATATTCTGATATATTATATTTCCTCATAAGCACTTTTTATTTCGAATATATTTTGTAGTTCTTTGTCTTTTCAAATTTCGACTTCTATACCTCACGGAAAAATCTAAGGAAATTATGAACTGTTAAATTTAAAAACTAAAGCTATCTTAAATCTTAACTAGCAAAATATATAAACCTAGATATTTGCGAGTAGGAACCAATTAAACAAAATAAAGCCGAACAGAAAGCGTTGAATCCACAGTGCGAATAGAGATACATATAGATACCATCTGCTCAGATTCGTTTGGAGATTAACGCCGAGGCCGGAATGGATTACATTTTACGTGCTAAATTCGATGTTTTTGGGCAAAATTTAATTACATATCAAGATGGTCTAGTGACACGCAGATTAGATGCAAAGCGAAGAGATAGCAATGCTATTTTTAGTGAAATAGTTTATTATTGAATACTAAATGACGTTTAACATTTAAAGTAATACATATAAGAAATTGTAAATAATACACTTATATTAGTGAAGCTAAGAAAAAGTAATAAGTGAGTTCTTTAAGAAAAGGTAGGTACTATCTCCTAAAACTCAACACAGTCGTAATGCTGTAAGTGCTTATGGATTTCATCTTACATAGAGTACCACAAATAACCATTGACTATTATATAACACATTTCTTGTATTTATTTAATAGCGGTCCAATAATTAATTTCATCATAATAAAATTCTATTAATAAAAGCTCGGATCTTATGTATTCAATTAAATAGAATTCGTAATTGGGTAAATCTTATCGCAGTAAAGAATAAGTGCTTCATGTCTGAGTGATCGTAAACAATAGGTTTAAATGTATTGAAATATTAATTCCATTATTGCATGCTTCCTTTATGTTTGTTATAAAACAATTGGATATTTGATTGGAAATTACTTTTCGAGTGTTTACTGGGCTTTAATAACTTCTCGACGTCGCTCATAATATCAAAATATTACTTACGTTTAATTAACTACAGAGCCTTCAGTAATTACAATTCAAATAAACCATAGACACGATTTTATTAGTCTATTAATTTAAAAATATAATGCGTCTGAAATATAATCAAAATTCTACAAAGCCGCACCAACTTTGAAGTCTGCAAAAATAAACGGAGACTAGCGGCGAGTCAACGAATTAGAATATTTGCAATTCAAATCTGGTGTTTAACTGTTACGCGATATTAGATAACGAGGATTTATAACGTACTTAGTCGGCACGCTAAGCTTGGTTTTGCACCTGATGTACTAACGTAGTGATATATTAATGCAAAAATTTACACGGCCTGTTGGCTCGCCTTGATTTAGTCGCTTAGCTAGGAATATGTTATGACAAGGTGTACGGATAATATATGGTTTATATGTACAACATAATTGCGGGTTGAACTGCTGTTAATTTGAATTAAGCCTACAAGCTTAAACAGTATTTAATTACGCGTTTCGAGATTATATTTGTCATATTGCGTCTGAAGCTATAAAAATAAAACGCGATAAAATATTTCTGGTTTAGGTCTGATTTTACGTTGAAAAGTAAAGGAAACATCCTGTTTCCCTTTGCAATTCATCTTATTCTAATGTAAGCACTCTCATTCGTGCATCCAATAGCTCTCAGCAAAAGTCATTTTCCCTATCTGTGAGCGCGAATAATTTGGAGCGGCGCAACCCGCAAAAATGAAAATTAATTCTCTGCCAACAGAAGTGGGTGCGGAAGAAATCGGAGAGTGCATACGATAAGGGATTTAATTGTGATCAAGGTCTCGTCTGGATGTTAAACGCGGCGCATAAAACGATTAGGCGACCGTTCCGTTTTCCATTTCGTTTTTGCTTTATTTGCTTCATTCGCTGCCAGTTCCTCCGCTTATGTTCAGTTCGGTAAACGAACTCCAAAACCCTGAATCAGACTTGATTGAATCACACCGCGTCGCCCCGGGGACCGGGCTATTTTCCAACCTATTCCCCGCTATATCCCGGCGACATACCATTGTTTGTGCCCAGGAGAAATTCTTTCCACTTCATTTATTTGTTTCGCGTTTGTTTTTCCTTTGTAAATAATTGCAAGTGTTTCGGTATGAATTGTTTTAGTTTGCGTCGGCGATTGGCAATGGCACGATTGGTTTACGAGGTTTGCTCTGTCGCTATTTGTAAAGAGTTCTTTGAACTTGCTCCTGCCGATTTCGTTCACTGCAAATAGCCTAGGAAATTGCTTGTGACGTTTTATCATATTTCGTATTGAATTTGCATTGTATCGGCGAAATTTCTTTGAAGTTTCACTGTAGATAGTAGGTCTACATATTCTTACTATAACATAGACTTATTACTACTAGAGGAACTTAAAAGTGAAGAGTTCATTAACTTTGAGCAGCTGAAACGTAGAATGTAATGACGAGACGTATTTTAAAGTCATATCGATGGCAACCATAACCAGCCATTAGTCTCCCCCCACAAGTACCATTAAGTATAAAGCTCTAATTTGCGGATAGTTGGATCGGATATAATCGTTATAAAAGAGCTAGTTGTTTCGTCTCGGACAATGTCGGACAATGAACGCGCCTACAATGCAGCCCCCATCAATCAAAGCCTACCCTACGGAGGGTGAGCCCCGCTAAATGTACTTTCTATTAAGGCACAGGGGCCAATGATAGATAACACAACTATACGCATTGCAAATGAGCTAGGTAGCCTGGGTTTTTCATTATTAGAATTATAAAGTATTTTTATTTGATATGAATGGCCCTAGGTATTCTGATACGTTAGTAATAAAATATTATTATTGTAAAGTATAGTAATGTTCAAAGTTCCTGCGAATATGTATTTGTGTAAGAATGAAATAATTAATTGCTTAATAATTGGATACTAGATTCTTTCTACCCTAATGTAAAAGGTTTATATAAAAAAGGTGACGCTATATCATCACTAATTTATTTAATAAATCTTCATTAAAATTATATGAAAAGTGTGTGTTTAGTGTATGTTTCGACAAATAAATAACAATGAAATCTATTATTAATTTCTTTAAAGTGCATGCAAGTCTGTTTAACTAAAACTTGTAAAGGGTTCAACAGAACTCAATATCAATACACGCATGATAACCCTAACGTCAGCTAAGAAGCACGAATACATTACGTTTTAAACGTGAAATCATTTCGATGTACTAACACCGTTAGTAATTCATAGACCATAGATAAAAAACTACAAGTGTAGTTGTGATTTTGCCTGCATAAAAATAGTGTTGTAAGAAAACGCGGCCAAGCGTCGTAGAACTTTGAATTCGCGCGCTTAGTAAAAAAAATGGCTAACCAGAAATATGTTTATTAATTTATTACAATGCGCAAGATTTTTTAAATGAGAATCGTTTAGGATCCTGTTTAATGCATATTTTTTTTTCTCTAATAATATTAGTACATATGCATAACTATTTTTGTGGTTCTATTTTGATTTATACGTATTCTCGCCGGCATTTTTAAATAGTTTTAATGTCAAAGTTTCTTGTCTGTGGCAAAAAAAATAAGCCCATCACGTTACAAGGGTTACTATACGTTAAAATAAAAACTTTTTATTAAACTGTATATTTATGTATTATTTGTGTAAAAACATATATTAATAACTCAAATAAATCATGTGTAAAATGAAATTACTGACCCGAATTAAATCATATAATTGCAAAATGGATAAGCTATTAATTAGTTTTTATAAGCTGCATTCATATTTTACGTTCCGATGATTTTGATAACGGTAAATGAATTCTGATAGTTTTAACTGTTTTTAGTGTACTAGCGCGGCCCGTGGATGCGTCCGTTCTGGTACTGAAAAAGAAAAATGTTTTAATTTCTGAGTAAATTTGAAACAAATATTTTCAGAAAGTCTACATAGTGCCTACCACCGATTCAGGAACTAACCCGGCGGTCCACACTTTTAACCAAAAAAGGGGGGAAAATTCATATTTTGTAATATATTAAAATACTTTAACGTAATGAAAGCATTTCTTTGTAATGTACCTTTTATTTGTATTATATTTTAAAATCTAATCCGTAATTTGAGAAATTAGAACGTTGAAACGAAAAAACTATAAAGCAATTTTTGTTGGTGTAAATATTCAATACAATTTAACAAGCTGTTCAAAAATCCAATAAACCAACGCGATATAAATCAAAATGACGTGAAATCCCTTTTTATTGATTCAGCGATACATTGAAAAAAAATTTATCCGCGCTATAGCACTGTTATATTTTACGTTTTGACTTTTGACATATAATTATTTTTCGATCTAACGTCAATTCAAGCTTTTATTCCCTCTGGAACAAATTCCAAAAATAAATCCGTATACTTAATCATCTTCCTTGTAATTTAATTTAACTTGACATTTGCAAATTTTTTTTTATCTCTGTTCTATCAATTGTTTCTCAAAAATCGATTTTTTAAGGTAGACAAATGTGCAGGTACCTTGTCTATGACTTGTTTTTTTTTGTATAAAAAACCTGGCAATCGAGCATTATGTAGAAATGCAAATAAAAAACAAAACCTGTCTAATGTCTATGGTTCGAAATTCGAACGCTTTAAATTCTAGACCAGTACATAGCTCCCTATATCTAAGGAACGCACGCGAATACCAGACGCCAAGTGACGTAGATAAAATACGAAATACATTTCCTCACTGAATTATAAGGACACGTTGTGGGGTGGCCGTCGCGTGACATGGTAACCCCAACGTTACGTCTAATTTCAACGTTATACCGCGTATATCGCATCGATATTTTCACTCAGCTGATCTTTATTTTAGATAACCTTTAAATCTGTAACGAGTTGGCTTCGTGGAACACTACAAACTTAATTATATGCTGGCGTTATAGGGGATGTTATAGTCTGTAATTTGTTTTTGTGACGACAAAATTAATTTCGAATGGATGGATTTGGAGTTTATTATTTATATTGTTGGTCTTTATTAGGTTATTCATGGAACTGCCTTTTATTTGAAAATGTAATTATAAGCCCTTTTTATCGTAGTAGGCGTTGGTAAACAAGACGAGATGTAATAAAAGTTTCATACAAAAGTTTCGTGCTCGGTACTTCAAAGTAACACGAAGTCCTAATAATAAATATTTTTCCTTGACTTGAAGTAGAATATGAGGACGTTTATTCTGATAATGTTGTTTTTGTAAACAATACAAATTTTAGTTGTGTCGGTTTTCACATATTTACTTGTGTACCTATTGAAGTATTTAATATTATACTAAAGTAAGGGAATAGGCACATTCCTTATTTTATGTAATTTTCACAATTTTAATCCACCAGTAAGATTTATAATCTATATCATTGCGTATAGCGCAAGCTAGAACATAATTTCTAATAGTACCATAAACTAGATACTTTATAGAACTGAAGCCATAAACTCGCTATAACTTTGCCAAATGTAAATCTTACATCACGTTAATAACGGAAGACGTATATGCGAGTAGTAGAAGTAATTTAAATTTTTAAAAAGCTATCCATTCCCTACAAGCAATAAAGACGTCGCGCCCAACCGCGGCCAAAAATGTTTTCGCCAATTGTCTGACTAGCATTAAGAACTTACATATATTATTTTTATTGATCAAACTGCGGAGAACCGTCCAAAGTAGCCAATTTGGCGTAGGCAAAATCTTTTGTGATTGTCTCAATTATTTTGGTATATTATGTAGCTAATAGAAGGACAGATTCCTTTTCCAAGAATATCTTGTATATTAGATTTTTGACATACATGCAATGGCACATAGAAGAAAAATGATAATAAATAATATATTTATACTTACGATCCATTGTAGTACAAACCATAATCGTGGACAATAGAGCTTATGAAGTCTTGTTTAACTTGTGGTCTGTCTGAAACTACCAACAGAAAAAAATACTAGACGAAATTTAAAAAAAAATATCCAATAATCATCTCATCGAAAAATATAAAAGTTTATGTCAGAATGTAAACTGGCTGAAGATAGCAATAATGACAGATGGAAAAAAGAAATAAGTGACATTTGAAAAACGAACGAAAGGTGTTATAAACAATTCCACAGCTAAATTTCTGGCCTGCCAACGGTGAACGGTAGTAGATAGTAATCGTATTCGGACACGCGTAGGCGTTCGAATCGATAACATATGCGTCAAATGTATTGTTGAGACCCTTATCTATTGTGAAGTTAATCCTAAACTGAGGGGATTATGACGATTCCTTTTTGCCAGCCTCTATCAACGGTTTTTCTAGAGCTCGGGTTACCGGGTTTTGTTAGCTTATATCCTCGGTTGGTTACGTGTTTTTAAATGTTTGGTAGTTATATGAATGTGATGAAAAAGTATTGTAAAGGTTCTTACTAATGTATATATCGATTTTCTTATATTCTGTATCCTCCGATTTGGACGGTATAGAACTAAATACCATTTAAATTTAGTAGAAAAATAGTAGATAATAATTTAATAATCCTGAGAAAATATTATTTAGTTTTTTATTTTTAAATAAATTAAAATTAACCTAACTATTTATTATTATAAGAAAGCAAACATTAAGTTTACAAATATAAAATATAACTTCACGCAAATAAACATGTCGTAGATTTAACATATACATTTATATAGATCTTGGCTCAAGTTATTTACCTTTGTCTCAATGGCTACGTAAAATGTTTTTATAACAAAGGAAATGACAAAAATGTAATAGTAATAATTGTATTCAACAAAGAGTCGCAACATCCGCGTATCTTCTCGACAAGATTCAAAATAACTTTCTATTTAGGGACAATGAGATAAGTGTCTAGTTATAAAATTCTTGAGACTTCACAGAGTCTAGACGGTGCTAAATTTAAAAGGGATATTTAAAATACTCTGTCCTTTGTCCGAGTGTATTCACCTGAGGCGTCGATCATAAATGCGTTTATAAACGTTATGATTAATCGTGATTCACAGAACGTTACATCGCGTGTACGTATATGACTAATATTGATATTAAAATACTCGATTATATGGCACGTGATCTATGAATGATCGATAATTTTATTTATTCAAATAATTGCTGCGTTTAAACTCATTTTGAGGGGATTTTTTTGGTAATTGTTTTGTGTTTTGGTTAATAATTATCATTATTCAGTCGTACGAAAACTCAAATAAAGCTTAAAACACTTATTTAAATAAAATGCTAGTGACATTATGTACAGATGAAAAATTATATTGATTTTAAATCCAGATAATACATAAAAAGCTACAGACAGATAAAATTTAAAATGGCGTTTAAGATATATTTAACAGATAACAGAGCAACATATTCTTTTAACGTCACATTTGGGGCATAAATACGCTATAAATCACACCGCTGCGAGCAACGCCGCGGGCAACGCGATAAGTAACTGGCCACATAAATTGTTGTATCAAGATTTCAATAAGGAATTATAATTAAAATAAAAATTAATCGATTCTTATTGCTTAACTTACTAGTGTGAAGTATTATTTCTGTAAGTTATATTTTTTTATTTCAAACAAATTCTGACTGAAAAATCTATTCATAAAAGATGACGTTTATTTTGACAAATGACATTGACAGATAGCTTAATGACTTTTGATAGTTACATAGTTTGCATTATTTTGTGTAGTAAACGTTTAACCAAGTTTGAAATTATGATTATTATTGTATTTAATTATTCGGTATAATATATAGAAAAGATCTAATTTTAACACACACAAACACAATAACGTAAATGTGAACATTAGTTACGCATTACATAAAACTCTTTGTTTCCTGTTTTTTCTTTGTTACGACTATTATGTCAATATTATAATTATTCTGTATAATCTGGGGTCTGTAGTCAATGAAATATTTTCTCACGTGCGTACAAGCGCATAGAATCTGATTTCTTGTGATTTAACATCCTCTGATTACGAGAGGAAGTTGTTATACTAGATACATGTGTCATAATAATTTATGACACATGCTTCAATAGTAGGTACATATAATGACAAAAGCCGCTAAGTATAAAAAAATAATTAAAATAGATTATCTATGTAACAGAACAATGACGGCGTGTTATATAGTAAAATAAGTATTGAGAATATAGTATTTTGTTTTAAGCTTAGTTAATGCACCAATTTTATTTTGACACTCAACTCAAAGTATATTTTTACCGACTTCAAAAAAGTTTGTATACGCATAATATTTTTTTTATATCGACTTGAAACCTAAAATAAGCTTTAATCTTCATAGTAAGAAGCCATAATATATGTACTATGTATATAACTATGATGAAAGTATTCAAAGACTGCCTGATTCACAGTCACTTGACATCGTTCGCATAGTAATCGCTCTATAAATGTAATACGGAGTATGCAATTATAAGAATCACTTGTGGAATGTTATAATGTCACTGTATGTGGGTGATATATATTGATTGTATGAGAATGCTCGGCTTAATGATTTTATGTAAAAAGCTCACCTGCTATTTTTCTTCACAGATAAGTTTAGTATTGTAATAAAAAATAGAACACGTTTCTATAAAAAATATGGTTTGTGTATAAGTTTTAAAATATCCATATCTTGTTTAAAGCATTTTATTTATATCGGCTAATTTCAGGATTTACATAAAATAAAAATAATTTATAGTTTGCCACCATGATTTTTCGAAGTTTTTTTGACGCATTAGCATTATGTAGATATATCTAAATACTTTTTTAGAAAAAATCTGCAAAAATGAATTTTCAAAAAAATTTCTCTGTACTCGGTACACAAATTGGGTCTTTTTTATACATTGTTACTTTACACTGCATTACGTTTATACCACAGATTGCATACGAACAGATTGCAAATAAAATATATACTTATCCATACTAATATTATAAATGGGAAAGTGTGTCTGATTGTATGTGTCTCTTTCATTCATGGCAAAACAGCTAGACCGATTTAGTTGAAATTTGGTATGTAAATAGATGATATCGAGGATTAAAACACATGATAATTTTTATCCCGTTATTGCCCCAGGAACGGGAACTACGCGGGTAAAATCGCGGGGATCGGCTAGTAGATTATATAGTTCATTCTTTCATAATTTCTAGCCTTACGCTAGTCACAACACGCACGTATTGTTAAGAGCTTGTAATATTTTATTAGCACTAAATTCATTCCGTCTTGTTTGCGTATGATTTGTCATAAAATGTATTTATAACCAGTCATAAAATATAATCGAAACATTTTTGTTTTACGACTGACAATAATAGCGGCTTATTCTTGTCTTGCTTATCACAAATTACTTGAACAAATATAAGAATTTAATAAATGTTTCATGTATGTCTTCATACTAACATTATGAACACATATGAGATCGTTAAAACAGCAATACTATTTCTACTATTATGACTTTTAAAATGAAGTGAATAAATAAAATCGGAATTTAATTAAATATACATTTAAATGCATCAATGGATTCACTTAGTTAAATTTTATTAAATATCTAAAACACACTGAAAATTCCTTAAACATGGCAACCCTTATACACAAAAGGGTTGAACCCTTATACACAAATTCTTTCTAAATCGTAATATCCTTTTCTCGTTCTGAACTAATAAAACACAATAAAATATTTCAAGCCGCTTTAAACCGGTCAAATCCTGTTTTTCTTTACATTATTTAACTGTGTAATAAGCGTAGATGACTTTCGTATTGAGACATTCATCAATCGAACGTATAATTGGCGCTTTTTGCAATACCTTATCGTTTTTGTTCAACCAACTATAAATACTCTGTACTGATATAAAAGTTTGCTGTCTGCAACATGAATTGCTTATAAATTATAATATGTTTTTTTAATATATTATGTATTGTTCGGGTTCATTACACCGTTTATTCTTCGATTTAAATCCACATATTTTGGACTACCGATTTAGCGGCGTAGTAAAAAGTCACCATGTGCTAATTTATTTATTGTTTAATTTACCTGCATGCTAGACGTACCTAGTAGTTTATTCTTATAAGAGCAAGTAACACATTTACATACAGTCTCACAAATAATATTTTTTATTTTTTAATAGAAAAGTTGTGAAAAATCTAACCATAGCAAACCAAACCTCCTTGAGACAGCGTGAAAAAAAAACCAAGTAAAGGTGCAAAAAAAGGTTTTAAATCGAATTTTATATAAATAAAACCACAAACAACAGCTCGTAAGTTATGTTTATATGTTGAAAATTCTAAATGTCAGTAAAAAGTTTTGCGTCATCAAAAAATCTCACCGCCTCAATATAGTTCGTCATAAAGGAACGAAAGCTTTAAAAGGATTTAATATGCTATTAAAATGAACTCGACAATATACTAAGACATAAATCGCGAAACTGAGCTGTGGATGTAAAATATCCATTCTTTGAAAAGAAATGACAAGCATTTTTGCGCGCCAATCCGATATTTTCAATATGTTATTCATTCGTTGAAATTCCATTTAAGTCGCAGCTTTTAAAAGTATTCGTTGTTTTATGATTGAATTATTTTAAAGTGTAATTCTTTATCTGTTGAATTTTGTATTGTTTTTATGGATGTATGTAATGTGTTTAATTCATATAATACTATCCCCACTTATGACATATTTTCAAAAACGTTCTAATTTTAGAACTGATCACTGGCTGTCAAACTGTAGCACAGATAATGAAGTAACTACCATAGCGAATAGACCAGGAAATTCAACCGTAAAGGTCGGCGTCTGGCAAATTCGCGAACGCATCGTAACATAACCGCTATAAAACCAAACGCTGATAACTAAATGATAAATTGGGAAGCTATAAAGTATAAACCGTCTGTCTGTGTCTGGCGTAGGGTTGCAGTGAGAAGTTTTACTAGGAAATTGGAATTGATGTCAGTTGAGTAGTTAAACAAGCGATGTGTATATGTGTGTATCGACATCAATATTTATTGAATTCAATTTCTTTTTTATCTTTATAACGTACTAGCTGTTACCCGCGACTCCGTCCGCGTGGAATTTTATATCAACTTTGAACCCCTTTTTTCCAGTTAAAAAGTAGCCTATGTTTTTTCTCAGGCTCTAGACCATCTGTGTACCAAATTTCATTACAATCGGTTCAGTAGTTTTGGCGTGAAAGCGTAACAGACAGACAGACAGACAGACAGAGTTACTTTCGCATTTATAATATTAGTATGGATTATCTTAAAATACAGAAATAATTAACTTTCAATGCAACATTATATTTACATTAATATTTAAAGCAAATGTTTTATTTACATTCACTTTTAATTCAAATTTTAACATGATTAATGGAAACCAAGCGATATATTAAACACCATTAGTACTTTATAAAAATATGTACACTTAGTTAAAGAATATCTTAAACTACGAAAACATTCACCGAAAAATACCTAAACTCCATTTTCACGAGTGAAACTGGAATAATATTATCAAATGGCAACCCTAGCGCGTACATTCGCTTGTGTGCAAATGAAGCGTGGCGAAGGACGCGGCCGCATTCCGCACCACTACTAGCGCGCGCGTGTGTGTGTGTGTGTGTGTACAGACGACGCGCTCACGTACCGTTGCGGGAATCCTTTACGAGAGATGCATTTAAGCTTAGATGTAGATTGTAGCGTATATATTATCTATGCCAGTATGTAAAGAAGTATTTGAACGCGGTAATCTATTGAACTGTGAGTACGATTTTAAGGATATTCTGGAATATGAAATAACATTCATAAGACGTGCTAAAGTCTATTTAAATAACGTTACAGACACTAAAAAATCAATCTTCCGGTATATTATAGCATTCAGGAATGCTATTATAGTTTATTTAAAATTACGGCGAATCCACGGTGCGCTGCTCGTTTGTAAATACGCCAATATAGTTCAAACATTACCCTCTTTGAAAATTAACGTTTACACATACTTATATGTATTTATATTAACAGTAAGGGCTGTTAAATATAAGTGTGTGTATGTGTGTTCCGTTTAGATGTGTGTATATGTGAACTCACACATAAAACAATCGCGTACGCTACTCAACCGTTGCATCTTAGCCGAATGAATCTTGCCATATTTAAAATAGATATCTTTTTATGACTGCGTTCTCGAATAGGCTCATCTTTGGATACAGGTCGTCGAACGATGATGACGTCACTATGAAATAAATTGCCAACAATAATCCTATCACACCCAACTTTTTTCACCAATTATAGTAAATCACTTTTTTATTTTCTTCTAATAACGTCACGTAACGCTAATCACAACTTTTTACAACCATATTTGTCTCGCTTTTTACTTTTGATTAAGGATAATTTTATGTTGATTAAAACCGGAATCTTCATAATTACATTGTTAGTGTGGAGCGGATACAAGGTGCTAATTCGTAGGAGCTGAAGCGGATCGCATAGTTCGCGGAATCAGAGGTATATCGCGTAAAAATCACTGTTACAAAATAACACATATCATGATGAGTATCGATATCACTCGTCACAGTTACTTTTTAATTCTTTAAGAAAAATAACTAGCTAAAACTAGTAAAATGTAGTATTTTTGTTGATGTGAAGACGTTAAATATATGGTTTAAAGTCTTTAATAAATATAATTGTAATCGAAAATAATATATTTTATTGTACTAATCCTTATTAGGTCATTATTTGTAATAACTTCCTATAACTGGCTTTGTGATACTTTTACATAAACAGAATGCTGTATGAGGAAAAGTAAGACTCTGTTTAAGTAGGCAATTTTTTACATACAAGCGAAACCATGGAATGTAGCTAATAAATATAATAAACATATTTTACTAACATGTTACTGCTTCAAACGTTATTTAAGTCACAAATTCACAGTAACCATAACATACCACAATGTAACAGTTACTCGGAACGGTGATTTTTGCAGTCGCAAAGATACGTTCAACTGTTCCGATGCACTGCTCGTAAAAAGCGCTGAATATTCCGTAGGTTCTCGCCACGTAATGTAGTCACGCCTCTACGATACGCAATATATTTTCTTCTCTATGAATTTCATATTGCTATTACGTAACTGTTATATTTATTACTGGCTGGAACCGCTCGATATACTAGGGGCGTAATGTGTTATATTTTTGCGTTATATTGGTTTTAAAATTAGGGCTGCGCTTGGTAAGAAATTCAAATAAAGAGCTGATGTTTTTTCTTCATATATAAAGCTTTACTTTTATCGTTATTGACCTATGTTCTAATAAAACGAAATTTCCCCAAAATATGCGGTTTATTCAACATAAATACGCGATATCTACTCGTACATTGTATTTTAAAATTAAAAACGTTATTTTATATGGCAACAAGCGTAAACTGCCTGTCAGTGTCATTCACGATTTGCGTACTAAAAATGCCATCACGTATTACAAAGTATCCGTTATCGGTCACTTCACGTACTGTTGTTCGAGTTTCTTCATTCCATAGCAAAAACAAATAATTCTTACAGAGCACGCGATCGCAGTACGCGTAATTGCCCGACGAATCGTATGAAAGTCGGATCATTCCGATCTTTTAATTGTTCGCGCTTTTTATATTGTTTTAATTTGTTAATTGAATATTTAATGCCAGCACGTCTGTCCTTTATAATAAAGCAATTAATCGTTCGATCGTTGTCATCAATTAGCTACTCGTTAATCGGGTTTTAATTTTATTAAGTTGTGAATTAATACAACTGTGATTCCTTGCATGTCGATTAAATTAAGTCATTTAAAATTTTTGAAGGGAATTTCGTTATAAACGTGTGTTATTTTTAAATAAATATTCTTAATTTGAAATAATATTTGTAACCTTTGTGTGTTTAATTCGTCATGCCACAAATTATATTTTAAATAATAATAAACATATTTTGTTACAGGTACTGTCGTGTTATGTTATCATCGCTACCCGGTGTTACGCGCAAGTCTTATAATCTTTACGCATGCCAAACTTCAGTGAAATTGTTTTAATAGTTTTCGTGTGAAAACTATTAAAAACATCCTTACAAATGTTCCTCTTATTAATGTTCAAAATCAAATGTTATATTAAAAATTTATTCGTCGTCTAAGTCTTTAATAACAACTAAACATTTTAATATTCATTTCGCGTATTTGTTTCTTACATGATAAGGGGGTTTTCTAAAAAACATATTTAAAAGTACATTAAAGTTTATCAGTTGCAAATTCTTATCTTGATCGTAAGCGCTCTAGGCACAAGCAATTTTCACACTTATTTTTCCGCATTACGACAGGTCAATGCCTCATACAAAATGCCGTTTCGAATGTATTATCTCTATATATTTCTCAGTTTTAAATTCACAGGAATTATCATTAATTCTACGAGACGCGTTCATGTTTATTCAAACGTCTGAAGTGGTTAACTGGTTTTGTGGCATCTATTTTTAAACAAAAATATGCATTGATTGGAAAATATAATGCGAAAATAGCGTTATAAATCGATAGTGGCAGCCCTATTTGCAAATCGGCGAGATAGTGAGAATTCTCAACCCAATTTTGTAACCTAATAAATTAATAGGCGTGAAGTATCGTTAGGTTATGTTAACTATATTAATTTTAAAAACTTAAGGGATATTTTTAATCATTTTTAACATCCCTTTACCAATAGATGGTAGCAGTATTCTTATATTTTATAATTTATTCGCGTATTACTCTTCAGTTGAGTTTCTGTAGGTAAGAACTTTGGTAATATTAAATTTAAGCTTTTGTCACCCGAAGATGACGCATCTTCATAACGGAAAAAATCCAAAATTAGTCCAGCAGTTCGTACCTGGAACCTATTCAGGGCAATTGTTTCTTTTTCCACATATAACTATAGATAACTAGTATAATATCTAAAAAAACGGGATCGACTTTGTTCGTAAGTAAATTGAAGCATCATCGTCAATCTTAAAATATAGCCAATCTTGATATTATTTGTGTTTTACATAAGAAATATGGCGAATATCTCGATGAAACGCTGCAAATTATTTACATCGCTCAGTGAGTAACAATTTGAGGGCGGCATTCGGGATTCCGGGAACACTGAGCTCGTCGGCTTTGTTTGCGGCTATGAGCTAGTAATCAGTGGGATGGGGTAGGGCTGCCAATACCCAGTTTTACTAACGCTAATTTTGCTGCGACAGCTGATTACTAGGGGTGACCGCACCGCAATCTTGTTGCCCTTCATTTACGATTCGTAACAATCAGAACCTACTCGTACATATGTCAAATATAAAAGTGACAACCCTGTTGTTATAGAGTACTGTTTTACATAGCTTTACTCGATTTAGCTGTTTTTGAATTGAAGAATAAACAGAAGCAACGTTGTACATAAAGCCTGCATATTTAAGATATGGCAAATAGTTCACTTAAGTACAGCTGATTATTTACATTGTCGAGATGTCTGAGCCGTCGTCGGCTTTGTTTGCGAGTGACTATGAGCCAGCAATCAGTGGGGTAGGGCTGTCAATACACACTTTTCAACATCTGGCTATAGCCCGTAACTGGAGGAGATAAAACGTCACTCAATCGTGTTCGTTCGATGTATTGATAAGCTTTCACATGTGTGATGACTATTGTTAATGTAATATTGTCGGGATAATTATAATGTGTTATTCAATTTGATTTTTTCTTTTTACACATTACTGTTAAATTTATGTTCGTCTTGCTTCTAGAAATGTATTTAATCATGCGCTAGCAACCCTATTTGTAGCCGATTAAAAAGTTAGATTAATGTCTAAGACGCCTCAAATGTGCCGGCCGACGCCAAGAGTGACCTCATCTAGGCAATCGCGACTCAATTACTATTCTTCCCTCCTACTTGAGAATCATGAAACCTATTCACATTCTCTTTATCCAAATATCTCTAAATAACTTTAATAGATTCTAAAACTTGTTCTGACAGCCCTAAGTCACTTTTTTGTACCGTCGAAGACGCCGCGCCGGCAGATCAGAAATTACATTCAATGCGATTGCAGTCTTATTTTAATTCCTGGTTACTCTTAAAGAACTTATTATTTCAATACTAACCCTTCAAAACCTTCCATTCGACGCTGATTCAAATCGATGCCTCAATTATTTATATATTTCTTATAAAGTGGTTAATAAAACACTATATTCTGATTCGTAGAGAGCATTCTTCTTTCAAGTGACTTCTATTGAAGTAATGACTATAAGAAATTTCCTAAATTAGGTGCTGGCAACCCTAAGTAAGTGAAGCTGGTTGAAATGTCTGAGACGCCGTCCAATTTGCCGGCGGACGCCAAGGATTGACCTCATCTAGGCGATCGCGGCTCCATTACGATTCCTCCCTTCTAATAACATTAGAGCTTAACTCACTTAGCTGCATCTTTGTAATAACCGAACTATTAGCGGGTCTATTTAGATTTCTTTAAGCCTTTTCTTATTATGAATCACTAGGCGAGATATGTATCTTTCTCTTATCTTTCTTAGTGCGTCTACCATGGTCATATTCATTTGTTACAATTGTGTATTTTTTACTACTAAATCTTTATTTGGATGCTATGTGTGAGTGTACTGGTACACACATTTTTCTCCCAACTATTTTAATTTTAATTATTTAATATGTATAAAATATAAACACCATTTGTAACTCTAACATAGTGTTTAGTATAACTAAACACATAAAAATAGTAATACACGTATAACATAATTTTGTCCAGTCCAGATAATAAATTCTTTGAACCATTCAAATTTGACAGAAAGAGTTTTCAATTTCGAAGTGTCAAAGAAGTAGAATTATTTACACCACAGATAGTTAAATATAGTCTTTTAATCATAATTTATAGATCTAATATTTAATCATACTTTCGAGCGTATCAACGGTATATTAAATCAACTTTATAGGTTAAAACTGAAATGTTTATTTCAGTGCATGTTAATATTTGACCGAAACTGACGCACCGGCTACATTAGCAGATAACTTATCAACATATTGTGTGCATGGTAACGCTTATCGTGATACAAATGACATTTGCTGCGGGAATTTGCCTGAAATATGTTGTGAGAGGAAGGAAAAGGGAGGAGACTGTTTGTTGGAAAACGTTTATGGAATTTATCATTTAGTTTGTGGTTTGGTACAAAAATTTATAAGGATAGCTACCAATTGGGTATATGTAATAAATAGCATGTTGACGTATTAAAAACTTAACTGTCTGTTGATGATTCGTATTATTTAATTTTATATTTATAGTCAACCATTAAAATTTTTTTGAGTAAAGTCCTTTCAGTTCATACAGAAATTGCCATCTAAAACCTAACAATCTTAACATATTGCTTTAGTATATCATTATTTATACTTTAGTAGCTTAAAAGTACTTTTAAATTCAGTCAGGTTATACCTACCGTTATAATATTTTTAAGTTTAACAATACTATTTTTAGGAAGTACTAGTCTCGTCTTATGTTTTTACGCGTTCAAATGCACTACAAACTTAAGCTTAAATAATATTTATATACCAGTATATATAGTTAAAGCCTCTATCAATAGAACTGTCGGGACATTTACAAGCATTTATTGGCTGACCGATAAAGTGAGCATTAAACGACTCGTATGTCTTCCATGGAAATAAACTGTAGACTCGATTCAATTCAATCTGTGCAACACTAAACTACTGGAGGTAATGAAAGTCACTTGCTAATGGACGCTTATAGAAGTTTTGATGCAATGTAATGTATAATGCGACCCGCCTCGACTTTGCTCGCATATATTATACATCTATTATACAAATAAACCATTCTCTTGAATCACTTTATCTATTAAGAAAAACCGTATGAATATTGGTTGCGTAGTTTTAAAGATTTAAGCTATGTATATAGGGATATAAGGACAGAGAAAGTGACTGTGTTAAATACTATGTAGTGATACTGTGACGTTTATTTTCACGTAAATATTGTACGTCAATACAGTTAATACCAAAAAATGTTTAAAGGTGCATTCATTACGACAGTAGTACGTTTGGTATAAAACTCGACAATAGATCTTCATAGTTTATACTAGCCGTGATGTTGATGAAGTTAATTTAATACCAGGATACAAAGGGTCCTGTTTTAATCTAGGATTCTATGTTCTAATCGACCTCTATACCAAACTTCTTCAATGAAAACCTTCGAAAAGCGAAACTTCAAAAACCCACAATTCAGGTTTCTAATAAAGACCTATAACTAAAGCTAATAAAATAATGTTTTTTTTCATTCTAGTCCTACACTACAAAGATATCTCAAATAATTAATTCAATACGGCTTGAATAATAAATAGTCATCGGAAGTTTTTGATAAATTTTCATGGCGCGGTCCACCTCTGCACAATTTAAGACATTAATATGCATTTCACGATTTTAAGCCGGCGAGGTTCGCTCCACGCTAATTCAGACTAGCTTTAAATTTTAAAATACGGAATTATTTTTAATTAGATGTGTGGAAAAGTCATATTAATTGTACCTACACGTTGCTGCGGAGTTTCGTTAGCTACGTTTTTTTTAAATATAATTTTTAATGATACTTTCTCATGGAATGAATATGATTATTTAGTTTTATTGAAATCTTTAAGGCCAATGAACTTCGTAACGATCTTACGAATTATTTTTTTTCCTTATTAGAAAACCTTTTTAGACATTTGCATATGCTCTGTAAATATACCTACATAATTAACGAAACACAATTGATTCGATAAAATCTATTTTTTTTTTAATTTTAGATAGAGCTTAAATCATAAAAAATGTATGAAAATGATTTTAAAATGTTATTTATATAGTTATAAAATAAATAAACAAAACTAAAAAAAATGTTTTTCATTTTAATGGATAATCCAACTTGCTAAGTTAAGAAATATTTTACGCAAACTGTAATGCTATAGTCGTATACAATGAATAATGTTCCAGGGTGCAATTTGGGAGTCTAGAATGTTCTGTCTCGATCTATAGACAGGCATGTCTCGCCTTGACGACGCCAAACATGTATCACGTACTAAATTGTCTTTCCTTTTCCGTATTTTTTTAGTAAACTAAGCTTACTTTTATAGAAAAAAATCATTTTGAACGTATATTTTTAAATATGATTAACTTGTAAGTACCTAAATACTTAAATTAATTGTAAAGAATATTTTTAACGAGAGATTTCACTATCGATTATTGTATTAAATCTACTAAAGATCTTCATATACCTAATGTATTAGAAAAACAAAATTTTGAAAACAAAAAATTTGTTATTATCATTGAGTCATCGAAGAATCTATAGAACACCAACAGGTTCAAATATACAGAATGGTTAAAGCGACCACCATCGCCCATGAAAAGTCTCACGACCGTTAAAGTAGGTAAAAAGGGAGTAACAACAGGGAATAAAATATACCAGGAATATGAAATCCAGAAAGGGACATATGATGTACTTCTCTCTCACTCTCTCAAATCAATGCTATCTCATTAAAAGTGTGAATTCAAGTCAAAACTGTTACTGATAGTACGGCCAGCGATGCATGCGACGCCGCGGCGCGTAGCCCACATCCGAAAGCACCTCTCATTAACGTTATTAGCAACAATTAATGATAATTACCATTAATTGGCTTAGTCATCTAGCCAGACTGTATAAAAATGCACCGAGTACGAATTCACCGTTTTTATGTTCATCATTTTAACTTGCGTCCGTTTGTTCTAATTATAAAACTTTATATACTTCAGTTAAAATATAATACACTAGCGACCCATTCCCGGTTTCGCACGCATATATTACATTATTTGTCTACAAGAATGGCATAATAACTATTTTGTTCGAAAATAAATTTCGAAATAGGATCGGCTTTAGTAAAATAAAAACAAAAATGACGTCGTCGTCGTTTAAACGTATAGCGGTAGACATAGTTATAGTACGCTGAAACGAACATTTATAAAGGTTTATAGGAAGTTCTATAAAGAATCCTAAAATTAAGAATTCGTTAATAAGCGCACTGCGTATATATTAAGATATGCCATCGGCCTCACTAAGCGGATTTTCGGCTTATCGTCCCACCGCTTTCCACTTTTTTAGTAGCAAAAAGTAGTTATGAAGAATAGACGCGATTTGAGCAAAAAAATTGTCAACAAAGAACCCTGATCCCTTTGGCTTTCTTGGGGATGGAATTCCGTGACTCAAATAATTATGTTGTGATTCAAAGGTTGCATTTTAACGGAACTGTGTACATTTTTATATGTAATTTAAGCTTGTACTTATACAAGTATAAAGAACTAAAAATTAGAATTAGGTTAGGCAGAATCTTTGCGTCTACATACTAAAACGATTCCGAAAATTCTTTGACTGTAACAGTTTGTTATAATAATTCTTACTGCCTTACTTTCATTTTAATACCGTCAATAGTTTCTTAATTCACAAACATATAACGATCGGCTACTTACAAAAGTGTGTGTTATAGTGTGTAAGTAGTGTAAGCGGGTGTGTGAAGCGCTATGTCGTAATGTATGCAAATACTTATTATATGTTATATTTTTATGAGAATAAAGTGAACATCGGAATGGTATAGACGTGTTTATTTGTCACCACCTCACCCCGTTACCAGGCCACACCACATGGCGACCCTGCTATTTCTGGAATATCTACCATTACTGCATTTTCTGCTATAACTGCCATATTTACTTTAGATGGTAATTCAATGGTCTAAGACCATTATTGAGTGATCTCAGAAGTTGAAGTGTGTGTCTGACAAACACTTACACCTTTGGTTCATCAACGTCGCATGATGCAATACGACGAGATAGACAGCCTATTAGAACGTGATTCTACAAAACTAGAAATACATAACCAATGACTATTCTAAATAGCTAAGCCAGAGATATACCTTACAGTGCCATACTGAAAGCGTGTGTTAGCTGTGGTAATGTAAGAAATAATACCTGATTCAACTTAAACAATTGAAAGCTGATTTTATTTAATCTAAAAAAAAGTATCAAATAACACAACACTATTTTTATTACTCGCTTTCCTCCGCAAGTTTTTTTTTTAAGTCGAAAGTATTATTATTAATATAATGAATACTTTGCTCAACAGAGCGGCGGTTGTCGTTCCTCGAGCGGAGCGGTTGCGGGCGCGGGCGCGGTGACGGTCGCGAGTGCGGGCGCGGGCGCGGGCGCGAGCGCGGGCGCGTGCGCAGGGCGCATGGCGAGCGCGGGCGCGCAGTTCCGCGGCGGGCAGCAGTGGGCGGCCTACCAGCCGTGCCGCTACCCACCGCCGCAGCAGACCTACGCCACCGGGCCCTACACGCCGCACCAGGTATCCTATCACTTTTTATTCAACGCCATTTGGAAGTCATGGAGATAATAAACTATACTGTGGCACCCCAGCGCCAATGGGCTTATTAGGCATCATGTAGCGTATATTGATTGATGTACTGTAATAGGGTTGTTTCTCTATAAAACACATTTTTCAAACAGCTGACCGGCTAGTCTGTCCACCTTAATCACGTTAATGAACTATAGGTACATGGTGTAATAATTCGTTGCTGTTTATAAATTGGAAAAGTCCTTTCCTTCGCCCCTTCTCTCTAGTCTGTCTAGATTTTTATTAAATTTAGTAAAAAGATAACGTTTGCATCCATTCAATTATTATAAGTAGTATACACTCAAATCTGAAAATAACTGTACTAAATACAAAGATAAGTTGCTACAATATTCTTGTATTTAAATTTCTATGAACATCAAGAAGAGTTCGCTTTTCTACAAACATCACCAATCACCATACAATCCTCATGACATCGATCATTCATACAATACCACTTAATGACGCTGAACGTAGAACCCACAATACATGCCATCTCGCTCGCACACGTATAATTAATATAAAATTATTAAGCGAAGTTCGTTGACATAACCTCCGTCATGAGCCCAAAACTCTAGACAATATTGCCATGATTAATGATACATCGGAACACTTAAAGTTGAGGCATGATTCGCAAAAACTAGTTACGCCGCTCTGATTGCGATCTCTATTGACACACCGCTATGTTCCCACTATATTAAATTAATGAACATTAATCCAGTGCGGAGTAAATCGTATTACAACGTAATGGAGAAAGATTAATCTTCGGTAATTCGCTGGGTGAGACCTTTAATATTTTGATTGAAGTACGAGACAGTGAACTACATTTTGGGTTGAAGTTTCCAATAGATATTGAAAGAGTCTTAAGCCTCCTAATTACTGTATCAATGTATATTGAGCGGTTTTGCCCGCGTAGTTCCCGTTCCTGGGGCAATACCAAGATGTAACCTTCCTTAGACTTCCACGAATAATTTAAGCCCAAAATTAGCGAAATCGGTAAAGCGTTATTTTTTATACATATATAGACGGATATTTAGATGATAACTTATTCGTTTCAATGCGATCGACGTCGAAAATTGTATATAATATGCTTAGTTTCGAACAAATACCTAAAGTGCGATTCAGAACTCGGCGCATTATTAGGAGCTCCAACTCCATACACACATATAAAATGATTCGCAAGAAAAGATTTTAAGAGATTGTATTAAAGCAACACTTTCTCATCTCGAGCATAGAAAAGCTTTCTGACAAAGTCACTTCTAGATCCTTCAGCAGGATAAGAGTCCGGTATAAGTGTTAATGCTCAATATATTCTGCTTAATGGAATTAGTTTCGTTATAGACGGAAAAATTCTATGGGCTATGTAAGATAATCTTATCACAATATTGTATAAAACGAAGTCGTGTTTGTATACCTATATGGCTGTGTCCATTCTATGATGAGATGTTTAAATTACGCATTGGGTTTTGATGCGTGAGTTAATATGAAGACTTATATGTATAATAGTAGTGTATTGCTAACATCTAAAATGTGTATACCAATATAAGTTTGTTTGATTGTTTGATCGATACAACGTGCTTACACCGGTAACTAAGATTTGCAATCAGATCGGGCTGCAAACTACATTTTACCTTCCTGGAATACCTTCGTTAATGCTAAAACAATATTTTTGTCATTTTCAATTCGTACAATGAACGTTTATTATCGACAGTAATTATCGATAAAATGATCGTGTCTAACATCGCACGTCACACTTTCGTTCACTCACGTATCAAAATACGACGACACTTTGATACAGCGAGTAATTAATAGCAACGATCCCGCTTATAATAAAGCTTAATTCTTGATTGTAAACGTAATACAATTTACCGACGACGTAGACACCTCGCCCGCGTTAACCGAGTTTACTGAACAACATAAACCAGATGTCGCTACGAAAACACTACTCGCTTACCCCTCAGGGTTGCTAACCCCTAACGAAAATAATAAAATGTATATAACCCCCCTTTACGAGTTTTAACTACCCACTCGAATTATTGTGTACTAAAAATTTTGTAGATAGGTACTTGTTAATTGTATCTACGGTGATGTAACAATTTACGTTTGATACAACATTTATTATTACTATTATTTGTACCTTACCTTAGTCCATAATATTAAAAATGCGAAAATGACTGTCTGTTAATCTTTCGCGCATGGACTACTATACCGGTTTGAATAACATTTGGTTCAGACATAAGTTAAGCTTAAGCTATCATTATCGTATCTTTAGTCGTGATTAAAACGTTTCGGAGGTGAAAATTTTGTTACTAAGATATTATATAAATTCCATCCCAACATTAAAAGATTCCATAAGAGTGAGTTGAAGACATATAATCATATTTATTTATCGTTAGAAAATTTCATAAACAGAATAGCGAAACGCAATCACCAGCCATGAAATCTTTAGTGTTGACTTATAATTTCATTGTGCAAACGTACATTTATAGTCGATTGCAATAAAAGTCGCAACGCCAACCCTAACCGGGAACCCCGGCAAGAATCTCGTAAAAGAATTTCTCGTGCTTATCACTTTTCAAATAAAATGTAGCGCCCTGCGTCGTACGTGTTTCATTGCTATCGTCTCTTCGGGATTTATCTCGTGTGTTACGTTCTTTGTACCCACCCTATATAGTCGTACCGATTATTTTTATCGATTCTTTTAAAGACGATTATTTATGGCATTCTAAAATTGTAGCTTACGAAATGATGTATCTGCTATTTTCGGTTACTTTCGCTAAAATATTGGATTCTATAGTAATTTCAATTAAATCGTTTATCGCAAAGTGTACGTAATAAACAAAGATGAGACAATCTTATTTATTTTATTTTAGTATTCATTACATTTTCCGATTATACCGAATTATGCATCAACAAAGTTTAGTCCTTCGAGCAGGGCGAACAGTAAAATGTACCACTACATTAATAAAAATAATTGCTTAAAAATAAACCTTAAATAAACCTTAATAAAAAAGGAAAATGCGTATAGAGCATTGCAAAAAGAGTAAATAAACAGAAAGTAACATGAAATTATAATTTAACAAAACCATAAATAAGACAAGTTCAAGATGAACGAGGAAGGTTGGCTATTAATTTTATTTGTTTATTTTATGTAACTTTGTTATGTCTGCTCGCTACGGCCGCCTAACAGCCGTTTGAGTGTATTTTATAAACAATACTTAGTTTAAAAATACATACAATACGGAACAACGGAAGCATAGAAAGCTAGTAATAATGTTATAAGTATGATAAACAAATTTGTTTAATATATGTAAAGCTAGCCGCTTTTTGCTATTTTTACACACATTTATGAATGTAAAACATTTAGAATCACTTTATCTGATAAAAAATTGCAAGATAATCGGTTGTGTAGTTTTAGAGATTAAGCATATATAGGAACAGACAGAAAAAGCGAATTTGTTTTATTCTATGTAATGATGATTGATGATATAGTTTAAGAATGAAAGCGTTCTTTTTTAGTTGATTGAGTTGCGTGATAGTTGCATTTAATACGGAACCACGAGTCACGACATATTTTACGACCCTTAAAGGACCCACTCTTCCTTTAAACGAAGAGTCACAATAATTATATTGACTCTTCCACAAAGCCTTAACAATAAACAATGAACTAAACGTCAATATAAATAAAATAGAATATTATAACAGGAATACACTCAAATAGTTATTTATATAATTAAGAAGAAATAGAATAGCTACTAAATAAATTTCACAGCACCAATCCCATCCGTTATTTCGTCAATCCAACGATTTTCCTCAAAGTAATAATTCATAGCTGGCAACACTGCCCCGCCGACGATAAATGGTTAGTTTGATTGGGAATAACTTTACATCAACAGTTAAGTATCTGTGCTGCTGATTAATAGCCGGTATATGTCAACTGTCACGGGTGTCACAACGCCTCAGTGTGGTAGATACGTCACGCCCCATAACAATCAGGGATGCCAGTTTTTTACACCTTGGTATATTTTAGGAAAGAATAAAAAAGTCCCTTAGGCCGTCTAGAATTTACGAACGTAATCAAACTGATTTAGTAATTTTTATTATCTAGATAAAAAAAGATTGACTTAACATAAAATTGGTGACGTAATTACATTTGTTTTTTGTACAAGCAAATCAATGATAATTTCAAAATGAGCTTGTGTGATTTTACTTCACGAGAACACAAGACTAAAAATATTACATTTAATATTATTTCAAAGGTTTTAACATAAGTCGACAACCTTGCTTCCTGTGGCGTCCTCTTTTTTGGTAGAAGGATCACTGTTTTTTATCACAAGAAGGACCATAAGTGCTTAATTTACTCGCGACCAAAACGTAATCCCGTATTATATAGTCAGTAAAAATAGACCACACGGGCATATCTCGTGATGGATTGATGAAGTATGAAGAATTTTTGAGGTAGTTGAAAAGAACTTTGGTCTTGTTATTGACGATGATTTATTTATTTTGTTGGTACAAAGTACAAAATATAACATTTTGTACTGGTTTGTAAAAATGTTTTTAGATTCGATTAAAGTGTATGTATTATCTATACTAATGTTATAAAGAATTAAAGTTTGTGTGTTTCTTAAATTGTAAGCGGTAATTTCGGGATCTACTGAACCAATTATAAAAATTCTTTCACCAATAGAAAAACACATTATTGCTGAGTGTCATAGGCTATATAAAAAACTGAAAAGTATTCGTAACATTATGGCCAACGAAGGGGGCACGGGTCAGCTAGTTGTTCATAAAGAGGTAATGTTATGATGTTGTGAGCTAGTGAAAGGAAGAAATAATATATCTCCAAAGCCAATTTTAAATTGTCTTTTATCAATAAAAAAATATTACCTTTAAGTAGTATTTAGTTAACCCGAAAATGTCAAATAAATTAAATGAATCTGTAAAAAACTATTTCACTTCAGAAAATGGCTAATCTTTTGTTAAAAGATACATCTAAGATTAAACTCATATCCAAAATGCCTTTCAAACAATATTATTGTAATTTAACAAAAGCCGTTTTTGTGACATCAATTAACTTTTGCCCATAACCACACTCAATATCGATGTTGTTAACCACGAATGCAATCGTTCGTCAAACGTAAATCTATTTCTGGATAAGGAAATGGATTCGTAAGTACTCATACGTTTATTGACGCTGCATAATGGTTTATTTTAGTACAATGTGAAAGGGCACGTTTCACATGTGTGACCCTCGTCTGGGGTGAAAGTATAAATAAACAGGACTTGCTGATATCTGTCATCCGAAGCATTAGATTTATTTCTGCCACGGCGGAAGGTGAAGGACCCACACCCCACAGACGCTACCAAATAAAGTCGTTGTCTAAAGATTTAACGTAACACTTAATTTGCCAAGTTTAAAACACGGCGTGCGTCCCTCCGAATCAAATATTTATGTGAGTGGATACCGGGTAGTTGCAAGAACACGTTATATATTGTAAATCGAGGGTCCGAACGCAAAAGGAAATTCTTTTTGTATCACCAAAGCGGGTGTTTTTTGTTGAATTATGGTAATGTTTGAGTGACGCAGGCCCGGCCAACTGCCGATATTTAAATTTACTCGGATATGGGAGCAAGTTTTTTTCGGTAGGTATCGTTTATCTTGTGTCCATTGTAATTTCGTTACGATACATCGTTTCGGGATCAGCGCCGAGCTTGATTTTTGTTCACAAATTACATTTTGATGCTTATACTTTTCATATTATTGAAGAGTTGAGCAGATTCTGCGC
>JADANM010006310.1:7335148-7375251 GCA_026213755.1 Eurema hecabe | reverse complement strand
GTAGGCTTAAGGAAGATCTAACATTAGCAAACACTTTGAGTAAGTTTCAGTTGAACGAGTTTGCTTTCACCTCTTTTGTTATGTAGTTGACTAAGTGTAAAAGAAAATTAAATGAAGAAAAAAAATACCGTGAAGTGTCGATACGAACGTACTTGTCCAATGTGTATTATTATAGTGTGGTGTTCTACCCAGCAGACTAGTCTAGGCAGTAGTTTAGATAAAAATTAGTTAGGTAGCTTAGTGATACGAAATGCAAAAATAAAAATTTCATAAAATGTAAAAAAAAAGATGAAATTGTTGGTAAGAAAGAGTATTTTTAAGGGACATGTTGCTTCGTTGTGTTATGGTGTGAGGTTTGGCATAACTATGGTAATTGTGAACGAATAATGAATTTCTCGCAGAGAAAAGACAGATGATAGTTATGTATCTATTTTGTTACGAAGTGTTTGCAAGTTTCTATAATATATGCTATGAGCATTCTATGTGACCCACGTTATTGATAGTTATGCTGAATGGAAACTAAAATAATATATAAAATAAATGAAAATGGTACTAAGAAGCATGTTTTATTGTGAATTGTGACGAGTCATGTTCCTTTGCATTGAACTTGATATTTTGTAAGAGCAAGTGATTGAATTAAAACAAGCAAAACCAATATTTTGTTGTTCATTTACAATCCCTATAAACCCTTATGCTACAATCACTTTAAATTAGTGATCAATATATACCTACCAATACCAACATTGAGATAACAAACAGCTCATTCTATAAATGTGAAAACATAAATAATTTGAAACTTCTAAGTTCAAATCCTTATTTAACTATAAAAATCACATCGGAAACAAATATCCCGTAAAACTTTATACAATTTCCTTCTTACTTTAAATTTTTAGCCCTAATTCTCACAACCTAATAATATATACCTACTACTACGCCGATTTATATTTGTCATATTTAAAAACTACAACGTATTGAAAGTATCTTTATTGGACGATGGGAAATCCTGTTAGGGGCCATCCATAAAGTACGTCACACGTTAATGGGGAGGGAGGGTATCACCGAAGTGTGACATCGTGTGACAAGGGGCATGGGGGGGTCAATACTTTTGTGACTTCACATGCTAAAATATAAAATACTAAAACGCAAAGTTTGGATGTTAATTAAAAAATTTTAAAATTTAATATATTTTTTTTTAAATTATAAATAATTTAATTTATTAAATACATACTTAAACTTATAAAATGTGTGACGTCACATTCAGGAGGGGGGGCTTATAAAAATGTGACAACCTGTGACAAGGAAGGGGGGAGGGGTTCAAAAGTCCTAAAATTCGTGTGACGTACTTTATGGATGGCCCCTTATGGATACCGCGTCCCTCGAGGAAGAGGTGTCATATCGGACACAAAATGGCAGCATATCGTCTAAAACCCAAATTATTGAAATCATACATCAGTATTTAAAAAAATATATTTTATATACAACATAACAGAATTAGTTAAAACTTAACCATATGCTATGTAAATATAAAGCCTATTTTACAATCAAGCATATGCTTTGATTGCATGGTTAGCTTTGAATAGGACATATTGGTTATACTTAGTAACAAATTAGAATAGATATAAAACATTTGTTAAAATTTAGTATGGGATAAATCTAATAGTCTAGCTGCTGAGTTCCTACACTCTTGTAAACTTATCCATACTATTATTAATATTATTATAATATTATAAATGCGAAAGTAACTGTCTATCTATCTTTCCATCACGCTAAAACTACTGCACCGATTAGAACGAAATTTGATTCCCATGGTATAAAGTCTGGTGAAGGACATAGGCTACTGTAAACGGCTTTTAAATCGACCCCTAAAAGGTTGCGGGAGAGGTTGAGATATTTTTTATTTTTACACTTTCCCTGCCAAACCGCTGAACCGATTGTAATGAAATTTCGTACACAGAGTCTGAGATAAAACATAGGCTACTTTTTAACTGAAAAAAAAAGTGTTATAAGGAGGGTAGGGGGGTTCAAAGTTTATATAAAAGTCCACGCGGACGGTGTCGCGGGCAACAGCTAGTCGGATATAAATACAGATAAATAAGTTATTTTCAAAATGAATAACCTATGAAAATATAGGGCATAGATAAACAAAGCTTTATTCAAGTGAAACACATATCCAACATAATAAACTTTATTATAAAGGCTGGTTCACAAGCGTCAAGCGCTCGCTTTGAGCGCACTCTTGGCTTTAAATATCCTAAGGGTGTTGTCACACGCGCCGCTCACCAGCAGCGCGGGGTTGGACCAGCTGCAGCACAGGACTTTATCTTCGTGCCCCGTGAGTTCATATAACGGCGTTTTTGGACTGAAAGGAAAAAAATCGTTAAAATTCTTTATAAAATATCATGACACAAAAACAATTAGTAATTTTTAAATAATTTGGACGCAAAAGTGGTAAAACGACCGTCTTCAAGGGTCCTTAAGATAGTATAGATATAGCCTTAAAAAAAATTCATTGATGTTCAGGAATAGGAACCAAATTGGTATTTTACAATCCCACTTTGTGGACTTAAGTTTAATACACCCTATATACAATAAATTCTCAATTAATAAAATAGTAATCTTAATAAAAAAAAGAAAAAGCATACCTCCTAGTCTCCCAAAGCTTAACCTGTGAATCATATCCACCAGACAAGAACATAGTGTCACAAGTAGTGGACCAGCGCACAGACTGCACCCAGCCCGTGTGGGACGTGTACGTCGACTTCACTACACTCTCTGAAATAAAAAAACAACACATTATGGAACTGATCCATTCTCGTACAATCACCCTGTACCACATATAGACCAAGATCCCAGGGCCATCAGACTTTATGTATTTTCTAGTGAACGAAATGTGGACGATTGAGTAGTGTTAGTATATACTAAGAGCGTATAACATTAAAATGAAATTTTCTTACTGCTAAATTCATACTGCAGGTATGCATACATTCTTAGTACATACTAGTCCACATTTCGTTCACTAGAAAATACATGATGTCTGATGGCCCTGGGATCTCAGACCAATAGACTTAGAGCCGGCAACACAATTGTTACAATGATTATTTATCAGGTGATGCACCTTCCTTTTTTACTACTTTTTATATATAAAAAGCTTATTTATAATTACATAACCGCTTGGTGCAGTGATAACTGCCTTCTGTGACAAGGGTTGTAGGTTCAATTCCCATATGTAGAAATATATATCCTGTACACATATAATTTATGAATAACCCTATGTATATAGTATTTACAAAGAAAAGTTTCATCACCGATTAAGTTAATTGATTAGCAGTTAACGCTTTAAAGAACAACAAACGTTCGCATTTATTATATAAGTAAATACAATATTGTTAGACACTATGCAAACGTCACCCATGTTGAATTATTCACAATATTGCCACAATCATTTATTGATATGAAAACTCTACTTATTAATGGTAACTCATTAAAATCACTATTTTTTTATCTCAAACTTGATTTATCGACTACACACCTGCAGATCTCGGGTCATAGAGGCGAACGTGTCGATCGGCTGAGGCAGTGATGATGCTGTTGTTCAACGGAGACCAATCCAAATCGAAGAATGCTTTATTGCCTACAACCAAACAATGAAATTGACAGTTTTTATTAATATCAAACATCATTTTACTTTATTTATTATACTACTAATAGTAGTCTATTACTTATAGTGTGAAACTTCATCATTAAAAAATATTTAGTAGTAACTTCATTGCAAATCGCTTTTGTAGCGTAATATTATTATGTATGTTAAACACTCAACCTTCAACAAAAATTGGCTGTTAAATTCAAAAGGATTCATACCAACGAAAAATCAATACACATTTAAATGGATAAATAAATAAAAACCAGAATGAATAAACAAATTACCCGCAATCTCCTGTTTAATGCCACCAAGCTCACAATCCCACAGCTTGATCAAATGATCCCAACCGCTTGATACAACTGTATTGTAGTCCATCCATTTCACAGCGGACACTGCTTCTCGGTGACCTTTGAGTGTTGTTAGAGGTTCCTGGTTTTGTTATTAAATGCTATTCTTTATACATTCTAATGAATGCTACATATTCTTGAGTATCAGTTATAACGTAAGGGATTATATGCAGATAGAATCACTAGACAAAACACCACTAGCTAGCTGTAGATTCAAATAAAAATTAGGGATTCTTAAAATATCTCATGTTTTCAAGTATTTGAAATAATTAGTATACCAATTTGTACTGTCCAATAATATAGGGCATATTTTAAAGCTTGTCAGAAAAGGATGAAAATTTTTATCTTAAAAAAACTTATTCATGTAAAAATAACTCACTCTAGCACCTCCATGATCAGGTTTACTTTTCTTTTTGGCTGGTACATTTTCTTCATCTGATAAACCTGGAACACATGCCTTATTATTAAAAACACCTTATATACTACATACTAATATGGACATAAAAACTATACACACTTTTTTTTGAAAGCTAATTAAATGATTTAAAATAATTAACTACAGTAGTATTTATAATGCCTATATACATTTTATTACTATTAACAAAAAATTTCATGTACATAATATGTTAATGTTGGCCATACAAGCCTTTTAATGTGCACTCTCAATAAATTATTGTTCTAAATAATTACTAAATGAAAGTTCATAATATACATATAGCTAAATTTACTAACTTGTACTCCACAAGCACACATTGTTATCCCAACTGCCGGTGGCAAGCCTCTTTCCATCAGCCGATACATTCAGACATTCAACACCCTTATCATGGCCTCGACAAGTCACAACACAGTCCACTGAGTTCCGAGATATATTCCACACCCACAGCATTACTGTTTGGTCATGGGATCCACTAAAACAATTGTAAATTATTTCATGTTTATTAAAACAACACTTTCTATAATAGTCAGATAAAATAATAACTAAGTAGAATAATAAATAGTACTGATATTAATTAGCACAAAATTTTTGCTTTTACGTTTTACAATAAATATTTATACATCCAGACATATTGGGGATTTGTGTGTGTTATGTGTATGCAGACAATTTCTTAATTAAACTTAAGTTAAAGTAGTAAGTTGATTTTAAATAAATTATTTTATATTCTAACTAAGCAGGATTATAGATTTTTATCTATATTGTTGAAGATGCTATACAGAAACTCACCTAGCAAACACAGTTTGATCATCGTTAAAAGACACCCAAGATACCGCTTTAACTGGAGATGTGTGTCCTGGAATAGCCAGCTTATGTTGACCTTTTGTCGTCCATATGTGAATACTATTGTCATAACTTCCAGACAAGATCCTAGAAAAAGGTTTAATACACGTAATAACCACTGAATAGTATCCTATAATTCGTGGTATAAGAACCAGATGAGCGTATCTACAAAATAAAAATCGTTTTCTTTTCTTCACAAAACAGTTCACAGTGTAGTCCTTTATGAAATGCAAAAACAATGTAACCGTTTATTAATATATATTTTTATTTCACAATCTACATATTATCTGTATCAGTGAACTGGTAAAGTTTGAATTGGCGAATTTTCCCATTATTTTTGCTTCCCCGTAAAATTTACAAAATGTAGATACGTTCATCGGACTCTTACACCGCGAATTAATACCATTAAAAAACCATTATTTCTGTTGTTCCTAAACTAAATTGAAGTTCAAGGAATCTTACCAATTGCCATGTGTATCAACAGCAGACACCCAATCATCGTGCATCAAACAGTCTTGCGGACTAGGAGCTGGAAACCTTTCAATATATTCAATGTCCAATGTTTCCTCGGTTGATATGCTCCTCTCTTGTAAATGCTCTGAGACAGAAGATCGCAACAACTCTCCGCATATTAAAAAATCAAAATCAACCGCCTTCTGAATAGACTGATTTGATTCTTTCAATAAACCATTGACCAATGTACTAAGTTCCGCTGTTTGAACATTCGTTTGAATCGCTATAGGTATGTCAGGAATCGCATATCTAAAAGGACAATAATATTTAATTGAATATCAATTATAATAACTTAATCTTAAGTCTATACGTATACTTACTGTTCTTGTTTTGTTACAAATCGCACTTGAATTTGAGCGGTTTCATCGGTTTCACCCGCCATGATTTCCAATGCCTATAGGCCTTGAGTAAAAGTTTAAGAACACACAATACACTTCAAAATACTAATTAATAATTATAAATAATAATTGTGGTAATGAGCACGTTTTCTTTTATGAGATTTCAAATTTCAATAATCATATATTTGAACACACATGCTCTTGACATTGACATTAGACAAACAAATTACAAAATATAGACAATTGACAATTCACAATAGACACTAGACAGGCTATACAAAACACAGTACAGACATACACACACACACACACAGACAAAATTTCAAAGAAACTACGATGATGATTCAAAAAAGACGAGGCTGTATGGGATCAGTACCCTTGCTATCCCACAGCACGAAAAAAACAGTTAAAAAAACCGTATGTCAAATTAATCAAGACACAACTTGCTAATGACATTGACATTGACATGTATTTAATATTATAATTTAAGGTTTTAGGTTATATCATGTGGTAAAATTAATATAAATAAAATTATTGTTTTCACTTTTTGCGATTTCGTTAATGTTACATCAAAATGGTTGTAAAATTAAGTCAAACGCCTGACAAGAAATATGTTCTTAATAGAAAATCTGGAAGAAGTATAATAGAACGTCGTCCTGTATTTTCGCCGGATGGAGAGTGCGTATCTGTAAAATTTTAAGAGTTTTTAAATTATATGAGAATAGTGTAATTGAAAGAGTACACAGTAAAATTCTTAAAGTACCTGGAAGCCTTATCCTCACACAGAGCTTAACATTGTTGTTTAAAAACATATTAGTTCATTATATTTTTACAAATTCAAAATTACAGGTCACTTATCATCATCGTTGAAAACATATTGCGTGTGTATAATATCCAAACTGGTGATTGGGTTTCTTCACTGGAAACCGAGACTCAAATTGAACATATAGTTAGTGTAGAATTCCCTGAAAATGAAGACTATAACCTGTATGGCTGTTCAAACTCTGGTCTTCTTACTACTTGGACTTGGGAGAAAGGTGCCGTCCTCAGAGAAGTTGTAAGTATTGTCTACTAGCTGTGCCATGTTACCTGCATTTTATTGATATGAATTGTATATTTAGCCACTGCAAAACATAGCCTATGTATTGAACCAGGGTATCAACTAGCTCTATAAATCATTCCAGCCATTTAGACACAAAGCAATAAAAATATACATACACACAAACTTTACAACTTTACTGCCTTTATAAAATTAGTGTAGATATACAGTAAATCAAGGAAATGCCATATGTTGAATATTTAATGTTTTATATTGCAGAGTCTCAAAATACCACACAATTCAGAAGTTGTATCATTTAATTTAATAAATGAGTCGGAATGCTTCATACTAACGGTTCATCCCATGAAAAAATATTTACATGCTGGTTCATATTGTACTAAAACTGGAGTTATGAATATAGAATATGTGGACACTAGGGTCCCTAAGAGTGAAATACTGTGTGTGTCCATTGGTATTTCTAACGGAAATAAGATAGGAGCCATTGTGAGCGGTTTCTGCCAACTTCATGTACAAAATTTAGTGCAGCCTGATAAGAGGGCTAGGTATGTCACTTTTAGTAGTTTTGGATAATAGTTATTAAAATATATAAGCCTATGTATACATAAATACATACATCACTAAAGGAGTAGATTGAATTGTCCAATATAGTTTTAAAGCAGGCTATAGCCACATAGCTATAGGTAAAGTAATACATATAGTTTTGAATCATAATTTTATGAACCTTTTTTTAGAATATATCATTCTGTTAAAAATCATAATGCAAATTTTATTATTACAATCAGCAATTAATCTATTGAGATATTCTTGTTGTAAACTTTTAACTGATTTTAATATATATAAATTGCGTGTCACTTTGTCTGTCTACAATTGACTTCTAAACTACTGAACCGATTTTAAATTAAATTTGCACACCATGTTCAGTAATTAAGTTCATACATATTATATGCGAACGAAGCCAGGGTGGTTTGCTAGTATTATATATTAATATATATATATATATATATAGTAATATATATTAGTTGCTTTAACGATATATTTTGCAGACTAAAAGCAAAATTCAGGCTGCTATCTGTATCAGTTGGGAAAGATGGAGCAATCGCAGCAACAGATGCTTTGGGAAGGATAATGGTTTATCGAGGGAACATACTTGACAATATCAATGTAGGCACTGAGGTTCTGCATTGGCACGCCTTACCATGTTATGCTGTTCACTTTTCTAATGTAGGTAAGTAGTATGAATGATTTTATTTAACAATAAAAAAGAATTTTAATGCTAAATGTATATTACTTATTACCATATATATTGTATAGTTTAATTTTTATGATTCAGTTTCTAAATCTTTTCTAAAAAATTTTTTAATATTACAATAGAACCTTGACAAGTCTATAACTTTTCATAATTCTCAAAACATCAAACGAGTAGATTATGTTTCTCTTTTTAAAGATTTATCTGTTTCACAGTCATTTCATAAGCATTGCGCTGTACTAATCCTACTCAAAAACTTTTTTTTGCTTAAAAACCATCCTAAAACATTTTACATAATTTTGTAAGACAATTTGCGCTTATCGAGTTATGCGCTTACCAACACATTCATTATAAAATTATTGATTGAAGGTAAAATACTTATAAAAATAACTTTATTCTAGGAAGCTACATACTGAGTGGTGGTATGGAAAAAGTTCTTGTTAAGTGGACTGTCAGCAGTCTAGCGCAGAAGGCGAATGAAAAGAAATTCATACCGCGACTCCCTGGTTTTGTAAGATATATAACATCTAGCAACAATCATATTGCTATTACATTGTCTAACAATTGTAAGTATTATATTATATTATTTGCTTTAAAGTTTAAACTCAGACCCTATTTTAAAAAATTACCACAGATAACATTATACACATACAGAAGGGATTGTTCTTCAATATATTCTTTTCTTTCTAAATAATTGTTAAAACTATATCAATATTTTTGAATCTTCCAAATCTCTCTCACAAAAATTCCAGCAAACATAGTTTTGTACTGTTTATTCTCTAAGTAAAAAATTTCCTTAATTTTTTTCCAACAGCTGTAGTAATAGCAGATATGCTCCTACATGTAACAACAACGATCCTAGAGTGTGGTGGTTTGTCCTCGGTGAGAAGGTCGTTAGGTTCATCTCTAATCTATCACAAGAGAATGTCAGCACTCATAGTGCCTGGACGGACGGGATACTTGCAAATGTTTTCTACTACCACTGATAAGGTTTTGTATAATGTGAGTATCATATTATTATGTTTTAAATATATGCTGTTATTTAAAATTACCACCAAAAAGTACTATAATGTACTTTTTTTAAACACTGTAGGATACTCTAATTCATTATTTATTTAATCAAAAAAAAATTGAGATTCATAAAAAAATGGAAAATGAACAATGGTTTAATGTTAGCTGTACTTTTAAAATCAATTTACTATTTTATTCAGTATCAATAATTTCATACTAAAAGTATTTTAAAATTTTGTAGTCACTTCCAGCACAATTTCTTCATATTGTTCTTTCATAATTATTTTTATAAACTTGCATCTCACTTCTACCCACACTAAGTACCCACATTGAATTATAATATGTTTTAAATTATTTCAGATTGACATAACAGAAGTGAACAGTATACCAAGCGAACGCAACAACATCCTCCCCGTAGAAACAGAAGTGACATGCGCTGCTATCAACGCCTATGGCAACTGGCTAGTCACCTCTGAATACAGATACGATGGAACCAACTACCCCGAAGAGAAACTCAAATTCTGGACCGTAAACAACCATGCAACCCCGTTCAGACTCAACACATGCGTAAACCTATCACATGGTGGATGCAATTTGATTTCAATTGCTCTAAACCATAAGGGAGACTTCTGCGTAACAGCTGGAAATGATCAGAAGTTCAGAATATGGAAACGCAAGAATGATAACAACAAAATGACCTGGCACTGTCTAACCGCCTGTTACTATTCGTCTGGATTAGCTCCGTTTCTAGCTAACCCTATATTGAATGAGTTCAAACATTCTGATATTTTAGGGATGGGTGTGACTTCAGAGAGGAGATATTTGGGGAATAAAGAGGAGAATGATATAGTGGAGAGGATTTGGAATATACATAAAGAGAGGGAAGTCATAGATAGTAGAGTGAATGATAGGTGTGTTTATAGAGGGGAGAATGCTATGGGGGGTGTGGCTATATCGCAGGACGGGTCGTTAATAGCGGCCTGGTTTGGATGCAAGCTGACTCTATGGGATTCTCACGTGTGTAATATGAGGACATCGTTATCGCACCCCGCTATGAGGCCGAGGGGTATTGACGTGAAGTTTGGCAGTAATGACGCTGCACATTATGTGAGTTTTTTTTTTCAACTATATAATATGGGTTTTTTTAATCACTTTTATATTCATTAATTCGTTTCATAGTTATCCAATGTATGCATATTGAAAATAAGAGGTAAATGTCTGTAGTCAGTAGACTCATTCTCAGTCAGTGGAAAGGGTCAAAGTTTATTATGAAAGTCCACCTGGACGCACTCGCGAGCAGCAGCTAGTATGCTGTAAATATTCTTTAATGCCTTGTTCTATGATGAAAATAATTATTTAACATAAATAATGTTTTTTGCAGTTAGTAGCAACAACGGAGAACTGCCTAGCGGTGTGGAGTCTGTTATCACTAACTATGAAATGGATGGTCCAGACCAACACCTCGTGTCTGATAGCAGATGCATTCTCACATAGAATGGCTCTCGTCAACCATGATAATGATGGTATGAAGTCAATATTTTTAATATTTTTCTGAATCTGTAAACATAGTATGTATAAGTTGTAGAGATATTTTTTAGTTACTGAAAGAACCATGATAAAAGTTAATTTTAAAAACTTTTAAATGATGATATTTTTGGATATATATTTTAGGATGTGGAAGAGAAGAAGTCTTATTTACCTGTATCCAAAATTTCAACCTAATCCATTTTATAGTATTTGTGTGAAAGATGAAAGCAAACTTACTAACACCCTATAAAATTTTCCTATATAAGTACATACATATAAAAGTATAAAATATTTCAGTGATAGTGTTCACTCCGCACGATCCTAAGCCGCTGTTAGTGAGAAAACGGCTGCTTAACCCCAAGGAAGGTGTCATCAGGCAAGGTGTGTTCGGCCTCACTACCCGCGAGGACTTCAAACTCTATTTACTGAGGAACGATTCGGTAAATATTCTCTGACTAACTCTTTGATGCATTTTTTGTCATCTATATTATGTCTTAAATTATTAGTATTTTTTCTTGGGTAAAAATTTTTACTAGTGTGTTTAACAATAATGTTATATTATAAAATAATTGTTATTGTTTACTACTGATACATCCGTGTAGTAAGACCAATTATAAAGTAATAAAAAATGAATTATTTTAAAGGAAATACACTGTCTCGAGCCAGAGGAAACGTCAAAGACAAAATTAGAAGCCATAGAGCATAGAAATGTACCAGCTTCTAAATTCAGTACAATTTTGGCAGAACAACAGTTGTCTGAAGTGAAATCTAGTTCTGTGCAAGAAATACAAGAGTTAAACCAACTGTCTTTGGGACATCAGGCCGTGTCTATGGTGAGAATTGTTTTGAACCTCTGTTGTTTATGATTTTGTTTTTTGAACAAAATTCATAATATGGTGTATTTACGATTTTGTTATTTAAATGTAACATTTTACTTTTTACAATGCTAGAATATAATTAAATATCCGATAAATAAAAAAGTACATAATGAAAGAATCTGCGAATACAAAACAGAATTCAATATCCAACTTGTATCTATTATTAATTAGGTAGTTAAGTAATATACTTGAAAGATTTTGTAACTTTTTACATTGTACGCTCGATAGGTTCTTAAATTATGCTTCATCGAAATTTATTTTTCAGTTCTTAACATCAGCGTCATACATGGTCCCACCAGTATCCATCCTCAGTACATCTTTCCTAGAACTAATCTCAGGGGGAAGGGAAACCCAAGAAATTGAAGAAGAACAAATGGATATCAGCCCTGAACCGCCTTCCAGTGATGATGAAGAGCTTCCCCAAGTCATCACTCCTAAGCCAGAACAGCTGTGCAAAGCCAACTATGAGAAGATCAAAGAGAAAAAGCTAAAGAAGATTCTAGAACAACCGGTGTTAGATTTAGATATGACCGCGGAAGTGTTCGGTTTATGAATAAATGATGTTTTTTATTTGGTATTTTATTTTATAATACATTGAATGTTGTATAGCTAATTATATCTTGACTATAAAAAACTACATATTTATTACGTAGTGTTTGTATTTTTTTATTTACAGAAGTTTCGAGAACTTTACAGGGAATTAAATTAGGGACGACTTTCTTGACTGAAATTTGTTCAGATATGGAACACTGACAGACATATTATAGATAATAACATTTTTGGATGAATAATATTATCATGTACTAGAGTAGTATTTATTACGGTAATTTTTTTTTATCTGCGGTTCTTGCGTTATCTACGCAATAAAAATACTACACAATAATAGTTCTTTGAATATATATTTTTATCATAATGTATAGTTTGTAAAGATAAACTATAAGTTACCATATATCTCGGAACAGTTAGAAAACGAATAAATAAACTAAAGTCGATTTTTATTTATAAATCTCTACATAAACGAATATAATAAAAAATCATATAGCTATACGTTCGAATTGATATATCTACTCTTTTTTTGAAGTCGGTTAAAAAGTAGACAATAGTCTATATTATGATAAACAAAACAATATCTAAATCTTTAACACACAATGAAATCAGTTCAAACTTACCCTTGCTAGCATTAACTGTGAAAGATATAATGGAGCTATTTACGGAACAAGAAATTATGACAGTTCTACAAAATTGTGGTTTGAATAAAAGCGATTTTGTGAAATTTACCCTGGAAAGGTACTCTGAGCAGCTAGTTGGATATTTAGGAGAACATCTCAGGTTCATTTTTTTTATCTTTACTCTTTCATTCCAGTTCCTAGTTCTTTTACAATTTGCTTAAGTATGTCTATTACAATTCTTACTCTATTACAATATTACATTTGTTATTTCAATTCCTCAGGTTGATTATAGACTGTGTCAATTCGCGGGAAATTTTATTTGTCAAATGTGTACCTAGATATGATGAATATAAGGCAGAGTATTTGAGGCAGACTACGTTCTTTGTTAAGGAGTACGCTTTGCTCAGTTCTCTGTTCAATCAGTTTTCGAAATGTGAAGGTGAGTTAGAATTCTTTAATCAACTAATTAAGACAGATAAACCAACTGAGAATATTTTGATAAACGGATATCATCATGTATGTATCAACCTACTTGTTGATTCTCATACAGATTCTGATACTGATTCCTTGATTTAATAATCTAATTTTTTTATAATTGTTATATATGTAAATAATAATATTTATTAATAATGTAAAGTGGGTAGGTATTAAAGCAAATTCACACTAGACACGTGCCTTATCTGTAGGTAAAATATACAGTAGGTAGACAATAATATAAAATGAAGCTTATATTTCTTTATAAAATTTATCAATTACTTATTGTTAAGTTTCATTTAAAGGTACAAGAAAATGGCGACCAGAATTATATTACATAAAAGAAAACGCATTCGTTTTTGAAGATGTCACACTGATTGGTTACACCATGCCTGACTGTCGCAAAGTCTTTACGTACGAGGAAACAATTGCTGTAGTTGAAGCCATAGCAAGGTTGCACGCACAAACTTTCATATTCGAAGAAACCAAATCAAAGACACTAAAAAAACCATATAGCGTATGGGATGATTTTAGTGATTACTTATTTGAACCTAAAGGTGGACAGCCGTGGAGAGATACCGGACGAAACGCCGTTATTGACATATTAAAAACCAATTCAGTTTATACAGACAGATCTAATTTCAATGCTCTCGTTGACAAAGTTATCCCTAGCTTATTCGAACGTGCAACTAACGCTATGAAACCGTCTATGAAACATAGAAATGCTGTAGTACACCGCGATGTTTGGGCCAACAATGTTTTCTTCAAAAAACTAGCCAATGGAAATTTGCATGCTTTAATCGTCGATTATCAGACGGCAATTTACGCACCACCTCTCCTTGATGTATCAGCCTTCATTTTCTTTAACACAGACAAAATATTTCGTAAAGAACAAACAGATAAAGTATTAAATGCATATTATGAGTGCTTAAGCGATACTTTAAAAGATGAAGGTCTTAATGTATCTGAGTATTTGGATAAAGAAAATTTGCTAGCCGCGTATGAAGAAAGTTTAATTTTCGGTATAACCCAAGCTGCTCTCATTGTGCCTATAGCAAATCTCCCTCCAGATATGGTTGAAGAACTTCGGAACGGTGGTGAAAAGAATTGCGAATTCGATTCAGTCTCGAGAACCAACTATTTTCGTGACGCAATTAAGAAAGACAAAACATATGAAAAACGAATTCTAGAACTGTTTGATGATATAGTAGAACGGTTTATTCTTCCGTTACTAAAGGATTAAATAATGCTTCTCAATTATCTAAGTCCTTTATTTGCAGTGTGATAATATTATGTACGCTATACTCATTAACTAATACTAAGTATACCTCGTAAGAGCTGATAAATTTCATTTGCATATAACATTCATTCGTGTTGGCAATAATTTTAGTGATGAACATTAAACCAATTATTTTCTGTATGAAGACTAATACTTATTAAAGTATTCACGTTAACATCACCGCAAGAGTTAATTTAAAATGTCTAAAAAAAGTTTCGAACAATATATAACTGAAGAAGACGTAAAGTTAGTAGTAGAAAAATATTTCAATAATCAAAATGCAATATTGGAATCATATTTCGTTGATTTCGCTAGTCATAATATGTTGGGGTTCCTTTGTGATTATCTGAAATTAGATGTTTATGTCACGATTGATGGTGACGAGAAGAAAAATGTTAATTGTTTTATAAAAAGCATATCAAAGAGTAATAGAGCAAAAGCGGCGATGGTTGAAGAGCTCAAACTTTTTGATAAGGAACTTGCATTTTATACCGTTCTTAAGGAACAACTCCAAATTCCAGGTAGGTGACTTTAAAACTCATCTATAGATTGTGACTTTTACATTTCTCTTTTTAAAACAATACTACTATTTAATCAAACGGTTCTTTTTTAATAATGATTGTCAGCTTGATATATTAATGTTTATGTTTCAGGAATAAAATCATGGAGTCCAAAATTACTACTAGGTCTAAAAGATGGCATGGTCTTCGAAAACCTCAACACACTCGGCTATAAAATTCACAATAAATTGAAAACGTTTGACGAAAATCATATCATGCAAGCATTGCATACATTGGCCAGATTCCATGCATCTTCTATTGTTTTTGAGGAGAAGACTTCAAAAACTTTAAACAAATCTTACAGCATAAACGATGATTATGCGGCATATTTAAATAAAGGTGGCTACGAAATTAATGACCCTTGGTACTGTCAATGCATGAACGGTGCCTTAGAAGCTATTAAAAAACACTCCAAATTCTCACAGAGCAAGGACATTATTAATAGATGTATTCAAAAGTGGCCAAGCGTTTGGAAATCGGCCTTAGACCAAAACGATGCTTCATCAAAATACAGGAATGTTATATGTCATAGAGATTTGTGGAATAACAACCTGCTGTTTCATTACAAGGAAATTGATGGAAAGGAGGTCCCTGATGATTGCTTACTGGTAGACTTCCAGGCTGTGAGATATCATCCGATAGCTGGAGATTTGATGATTCTTCTATGTTGTAATCTGGAGAAGGAATTTCGTGAAGAACAGTTGAAATATTTCCTTAAGCACTACTATGGCATGCTTGGAGAGATACTATTGAAGAATGGAGTATTAATAGAAAATGTTTTATCGCTAGATGAACTGCTGGAATCAGCTGAGGAGTACAGGCTGTGGGGCTTGGTCGGCACAGCATGCCTAGTACCCCAATTTTGGATGGACGATGAATTAACAACTAAAATATTCACCGATTCCGAGCAATTCAATGAAATTCTCGCAAAGAACAAAGCGACGTTTATTAGTAAAATGATAGTCAGTGACGTTAGTTACCGTAAAAAAGTATTAAGTATATTCGAAGAAATAGTAACACGGTACTGTTTATAGAACAAGTCTTAAAATAAATACATAATTCACGTAATATTTGAGCAGACATTAAATTAATATTTAACTTGCGATAATAATTATTGTTATCTCTAACTACTACACCATCTACAATACACACACTATATAGTTTAAATCTAATAAAACGTTTATTTATTTTATTTCCTGGAGTTTATTTTATAGCCTCTCGCGTGACTTCTGCCAAACGTATTGTCCTCAAGTCTTCGGCCAAATTTCTTGTGCCAGGGATCTTCATTGCGACGCGCGTAGATATTACAGAAGGGACGTATTAAAAGAATGTATATTAGCTCCACGAAGCTGAGGATACTGGCACCAAGGAACAGTCCGCCTGTACCGCCTGTTGACACTGAAGAGATACATATTAAAAATTTGTATAACACATACGAGTAGGTTGTGTTTATTTTTGACACTAACTATTATAAGATTTCAAACATTTTAGTAACCGGGTGGGTTATTTAGGGCGATAGAACTGCGGGGACAGAGACAAATGCGAATATAAAGTTGGTTTTAAAATGGTAGAAAAATATAAGTAATCGGCCATTAGAGGTGACGATCGAAATGAATTCTATCAACATTTATCTCTATAGTTTGAAGGGACTGTTTTAGACTCGTAACTTTTACATTAATGCAACTTTCGCGTAATAAAACAATTTATATTTATCTAAAATCTTTCAGTAAATTTATATGTTCATAACTTACCAACTAGATCCAAAACGCCTCGTACGACATTTCTTCTATACCTTTCACTGGGTAGGAACGATAGTTCGATTTCAATAGTTGCGTAATCCTTATCTGTAGTTTTCTTAAAGTCTTTCACCACTGATATTTCTGCTTCCGTGCACGAAGGCAGACAATCACAAAATAATCCGACTCGTGATGACCAACGGGCTTTGAGTACCTGAAAATTTTACCACTTATTATTAAGTAGCTCATTGTAGTGTAGTGTTACTACAATTCTTTGTAGTAATATCAATGTTCTTTGTAATAAAATCGAGTAAAAAAGAATATCCTCAACTTTAAAGTTTGATGTAAGACTACAATGTTATGCATTTGCGGATTTTTATTTTCATCATTTTCTCCCTTAGGTTCAACGTCATATCAACTGTATATTGTGTAAAACACTCTGACGCATTGCCAAATTTATTAGATGATCTGTATAAATGCTTGAAAACGATTTTGATCACAGATATGTTTGGGGATTCCTTCCTAACCACAAACCCTGTTAAAAATCCAAACCCAACTGAAACATACCGAGAGCGAATTCAAATTGTCATTGATACATATAACGCCTGATATATTACACTTCAAATGTTCCTCCACATTCGGCATGAAGAAGTTGGTACAATTACAAGTGCGTAGCTGTGCATTCTTTCTGCACTGCACCGTGCATGCTGTATACGAATAAAACGGATAAACATCCAATGTATTCTCGTCTGTGTATCTGCATTTACGTTTTTCAGGTGATATGAACCGCGCTCCGGCGTCGTTTTCAATGTCCTTGATAGAAATAAGACGCCTAGAAAAAAAACAAATTATTACAGTACAAAAATGGTAAAATTTATATTTTATATGTATGATAAAATATAAATTACCATATCATCTAAAAACTAATATTACTTTGTATTATAGATATACAGACAAAAACTTCTAACTTTCTAATTTGTGAACGAAGTTACAGAACAGTAAGATAAAATGTGAAATCTACAAAACTGTTTTATTGATACTTAGATAATTGGCAATAAATAACCGAAAACAATCTATGAAACTCCATACAATTATTCTCACTTTCTATAGATCTCCGGACCCACGTTCATCACATCAGACCCAGGAGTTGTGATTGAAGGCACTTCTTCCTCGTTCAATACATATACTTTTCCTGGCACCATAACGTTGAACGCCATCACACCAGGACCTGTCGTCCGATTACTGACTAGTTCTAGCCTTGGTGGATACCTTTCTCTAAAATCGTTTAGAATAGATATGTCATTACAATTTGCTATCTCTAATATCTATAAAATCATAATTATTGATTTAAAAAACGAGAGCTGTTCGGTTCTGCAATATACTCTACCAAAAATTACCCAAACAAAGATCTCTGGCTTCTCTGTTACCTTCAACAATGGACATTTAATGTAAGAAGGTTAAGGCGCTTGATAGGAACAATATTTATTCATTTTATTTAATTGTATTAAAATATTGTGCCAAATAATAAAATATATTGTAAAAAAAGACACTGCCTTCTTGAACTTAAAAAAAGTAATAAAAAGCTACCTTCCTTGAATCGTATTTATAGCGAAGCAAACTCCCAATTCCGTGTCTATCGGTCTGAAATACTTGCAACAATCAAAACTGACTCCATTCCATGAACAATTCGATATAATGTCCCTGCAACCGCTGCGGATCTAATAAATCAAATAAATTTTATAAAGTTGGTACAAATCGTTGAACTCTCCACAGCAACTCGAGGAGAAAGAATTTAAAATTGTGTAAATCTTAGGAACTTGTAAAATTTTTACAGGTTAACGATTAAGATATAATTTGAAAAAGCATAAAATTGTTTTGAGCTAATTACCATATCAGCATAGTATGTTAAATTATCCTTAAAACATTCAGATAAAGCATTTTCGGTATTACAAAATTCGCTAGTATAATACGCAACGCCTTTGTAAAATGCTAATTCTTTTAAGACTTCTTCTATATTGAAATCGTGTTCCTTGCCCCATAGTCTGTAAATTGAAGGCATTTTTAATTACATTTCTAACTAGAACTTTAAATACTTTTTCACAAACGCAACTTTGCAGACTTTACTGCAAACTCCAATAGAAATATTACTAAACTAATTGCTCATTACGTGAAGAAATAAGGCACTTACTTGTCCGAGATATCTTCAATACGAGCGGTATTATCACTTTCACAGACAGCAATGGAAGGGAATTCTGTGTTCCAATCGGTATAAGTGGTCTCCACGACGAAGGATATTGGGTTATTCAAGTACGCCTTATATTGGGCGGCTATCAGCAATGACGAACAGTACCACGATAAAGATACGAAGACTAGCCAGAATATTCTAGAATAGAATTACTTATAGAAAGAAGGTTCAATATGTACGTATCGGTAATATGATAACAATTTATACATATTGCACGAAAAATCAGCGTAGGAGCTGTTAATATGTACTTTATTTAAAGCCATTTACAATTATTACTTAAATAAATAATTAAATATTTTCAGGACATTCATACACAGCGCCATCTAGTTCCAAGCTAAGCAGAAGCTTGTGATATGGTAACTAGATAACGGAATAAATTACATATACATACTTTTCTTTTGTAAATACAGACATACAATACATAGCTAAATGTTACATTGTAAACTTTTTTGAGCCTTGTTCTAATTTTCTCATCTTATTGTTTATTTATTTCATTGTTTTATATGACGAAGGGACTAATTAAAAGGAAGACTTCTGTTTATGATAAAAAATACTGGGTTCTAACAACAAACCTTTCTATCCAGTGCCTCGCTGGGTCGGTAATAAACCTGAATCCATGAATGGAAGTAGTATCAGGAATACTTTTGATACTATCCCACCAAATTTTCAAATAATTTTTCGAGGGATCCATTTCTAACGGACTATACAGCAACAATAGTGAGAAATAATACAAAAAAATACAATCTCCAAATATTTATATAATCAGAGCTTGATATTACATACAATTGCGTACAAATTACAAAGATTATATCTACAGATACGTCTGGGAAAATACAGCTGGTACATTGCGTGTTTCTATTATAAAACTCAATACAAATAAAGTTTATAGTATAACATTTTATGCTTTGAATATTTCATGTGACGATTAACAAAGTTCTACTGTCTACACGACACAAAAAGTACAACATATATACAGAAGGTGCGTTCCACTTGATGTCGATCGTATACGTTATGGATGACGTCACTGTTTAAGACGGCACCTAGTCATCTTTAACTACAAAATATAGTTGGAGCTGTCAGAGCAAGGCTTTCGCCTGTCAATTGTGGACGTGTGTTCAACATTTACCTACAACTCTTATGGCGTATTTATACTAGTGGAACACACAGCGTTACGTGAATAATCTTATTATATCAAATGACATTTTTTATTTGTTTACATAACTGTTCTATGAAGAATCATAGCAAAAAAACATAAGTAGAGATATAAATCTCTATTTATGATTTTTTATGTCAGAAAATGCTATTTGAATATAAGAAAAAAAAAACAAAATTGTGACATCATTCAAATCTACGGTTATACGGATATAGGTCTGGTACAAAATAAGAGACAAACGTCCAAATACTCATACGCAAATTAAATTTAAGCACGCCTTAAGACTCGTAATTTTTACAGAATTGTATGGCGAACTGTCAAATCGGACCGGTTCAAGTTGTACTTAAGTTGTAATTTAAGTTGTAATAATTTTCAATATTATTCAACCTCCAACATCTTAAATACCATCCTTGCAATTAAAAAAGGCACTCAATATCTAAGCAAAACCCTACAAGTCCATTAGTCTGGAGAATTGATTCTCCATGCGCTGGCACCAGCGATCTCGTTCCAGTATATAGGCCGGTACCGACTGTTGCCAATTTGTGGAGGCACGTCGCTCGCAATTCTCCTCTCGCGACGCAAACGTATAACATAGTCTCTGATCAATTTCACTGTAAAGAAGTACACGAACTCCAGCACGGAAACGAAGCTGAAGCCAGTCACAAAACCACATGTTGAGCCTATGTTACCTGTCAACATAAAGGAGACATGACTTGAGATGTATTCATGTAATTCCATTCCAATTGCAATACACAAATACATTTTAAAACATTCAATATAAAAAATCTAGTCGTACACGAGAAAATGTTTGTATTCGATATCGATATTAATGTAATTTAAATAGTGTGCTATATTTAATATTATTTGTCTGAGTAACAAATAGCCGATAACTCGAGAGTCACAAATGATATATTTTGTATGGTTTTATTGTGGTATAAGCATCTCTAAAATTGACTTAAATTTTACCCTCGCAAAATTGATCTCCGTAATTATACGGAGCTTTTTAGCATTTTTATTGCTATTAACCAATATTGTGACATTTAAATGTAACATACAATAAAAACCTAAAAATGATTCATACATCTTTTTATATTGTACGAACAACAATCGTATGTAAACTCAATACGCCTACTCACTAATCAAATCGAACCATTTCATAATAACATTCTGTCCGTAGCAGTCGGCAACTTCTCGGCCATACTTGACGTGAACAATGGACGTGCCAGTGAAGTTGGCGCCTTTTCTGAAACACAGAGAACAATACGATTGTTCGTGAATCAATAGAATATGGACTGTTGGATATTTTTGTTTATTTATTATAGTTTGTTGAAATACACAATTGATTTCTAGACAAATAGCAGGCTAAGAGCGACTTCTTTTAGGTTTATAATAAATACGATAAACAGTAATCTAGATAATCAATACATTCAGTAAGCGGAATTGAGTTGTTATTTTAACAATCAATGTATAATAATGAATTTGATAATATTCAATCTTATAGTGTCAATGACCTACATTCATAGAAAAAACTTAATTGGATAAGTCCAGAGTTCAAATTTACATAAACATAGTATAAGACTCTAAATTTTATTATTGTCTACACACAACCTCAGCTCACACAGTGCGCTGTCCGAAGCTTTGTTTTGGTAAGGAAGGTGCTAAGTTACTGATTCTATAGCAACCTTGTTAGTAAATAACTCATGGGAACGAGAGAATAGCTGCATAAAACAACGTCACCCAAACGACGATTATAAACAAACAAGTGCATCATTTTGACGTTAAAATGAAATATTTTTCTACTTATTAGTTTAACACGCAAATTATGGCCGGTATTAAGAAAACTAGCTTGATATCTTCTGACTTTGAAGTGTACGGCAAAGTCCAAGGAGTATACTTTCGCAAGCATACCCAGAAGAAGGCATCTGAACTCGGTCTGAAGGGATGGGTGATGAATACACCCCAAGGTACTGTTGTTGGGCAAATGCAAGGACCCCATAACGCAGTGGAAGATATGAAACTCTGGCTACAGAAGGTAGGAAGCCCCAAGTCGAAGATCGACAAAGCTGCTTTCCGCAACGAGGGTCCCATCAACACCCCAGCTTTTAGGACCTTTGAAATACGGCGTTGAACGTCTGTACTACATTCCAATCCGGTTTTTATTGCTCTATTAAAATAAACGTTCATATAATAGCTTAGCTTTTACTTACAGCCAATCCATCCTGTCCTTAAGTGGTACGCCGTTGAGATGATCTGGGTCCATATAGATGTTGGTAAAATCGTAGTTGTATGCTGTTTTGGAACACGTAGGATAGCACATTGGGCAGTGAATCCCTCCAGATACTAAGTTTAGTTCTAGTTCTGAAGGTACTGATTCTATGTCAGGTCGTACTGCGGTTGATTGAGCTGCGAATGATCAATAAAATATGAATATTGCAATAGATTTTCGAATGCCCCAGAATCAATGGAAATTTATTTCGTTGTATAAGTATTTCAAAATAATTGTTCAGTTCCTTTGTTAACATCCGTCGGTCCGGCTTGTAACCAGGCTGTACCTCATGAACCATTTTAGTCAGGTTCATCACTCAACAAAATTCCGTACCACCTACATACCTAATGGTACGGAACCCTTCGTATACGATTCCGTCTCGCACATGACCAGCTATTAGTGTTCCTTATAAAGCAAACGTGTTAAAAAAGTAACTTTACCACCTACTTTAGCAACCCACAACAGTAACACAGACATACCATGAAAAATTCTCAAACAGGGAATGTCTCGAACGTCACAAGTCTTAGCATTATTTATCTTGGGCATATTGAACGGGGTGCAGTTACACTTGTCCATCAGGAATGACATGCGGCACTTGAGCAAGCAGTCACTGTGCGTGTAAAACGATAAATATGAGGATTCGTCGAAGAACAGGCAGTTGCGCAGTTTCACGGGAACGTGTTGGATTTCCCTTGATGCTTCGGTGAAACTTGCCGTTACTAGAACAGTCGTCTGTAAGTGTCAAATACAACTATATATACATTAATTTATTTACTTATTCTTCATAACATGTACAATAAAAACAAAACCACGACCGCTTGCCGTAGTGGTAACACGACTGCTTTCTGCGCGAGGGGTCGTAGGTTCGATTCCCACACCGGAAAAATATATTTGTAATTTATATTTGCATCTTTCTGGGTTTAGGTTAGGTTAGGTTAGTGCTATGTATTGTATGTATGTATTTACAAAAGAAAATTATGTATATGTAATTTAATCCGTTATCTAGTTGCCATAACACAAGCTTCGGCTTAGCTTGGAACTGGATGGCGCTGTGTATAAATGTCCTGAAAATATTATATTTATTAAAAATATAAACATTATAAGTAACTATGTACATGTTATATCAAAAAAGTGATTTTTAACAGACACCAGGCCTATAAATAATAATGGCCAGGCCATACAAAATGTTTCGAAAATTTCATAGTTTCGAAACGTTAAATAGAGTTAAATGTATGTAAGAGACAATTTACATTACCTGAACATTAGGACTGATTATTTGCATGGAAAAACTCCCACTCGGTGCGTCGGGAAAGTCATAAGCATCAGAAAATTGTAACTGTAATCAGAAAAATAATCCTCCTAGTGTATCCTAGACAAAACTAAAGTTTTTTTTTCTTTATGATTTATAAGTGTTATTTATTACACATTTGATATTATAAAACAAATTCATTTTCTTCAATGTGTCCCTGTGTATATGTCGCAGGCGGATTGTATAATCCGCTGTATTACATTACGGCTAGCCGTTTTACAAAACAGGGCCGTTTTGCAAAGCGGCGGTTCAACGATTAGCCGTATTGAATGCGGCTGAGTAAAAAACCGCCGGAATGTATTCGTCGCCATACGTTATTCAATACGGCTAGCCGTAATGTAATAAAGCGAGGGAATGGTCGCCCCTTTGACCGTTTTTAGTTCTGATGACCGTGATATGTGTGATTTATAGTATTTATTTGAGTTCAGTTAATAATAATTATTCAAAGAAATATCGTAAGAAGAGATCTACTAGCTTTATATGATTATTGGAATTTAGTGTTTGGAAATTTTATTTGTATTACTTAATTATTTCAAAATTACTGTGCCCTGTGATTTATAATTATGTTTAAGAGAACAATATTTAAAGCCAAACACTTAAATTATTGAGTTTATATTAAATGTAGAAAGGAATATCGTAAGGAGAGATATATTATTAGCTTTATATGATTAATTATTAAAATTTAGTGTTTGGAAAAGTTTAACTGTAGATAGTAGGTACTTAATTATTTCAAGTTGACAGCCATGTGATTTGTAATATTTTTTTTTTTATATTTAAGCCAAATTAGGAACATCGTAAGAAGAATATTAGCTGTTTATGATAATCAAAATTTATTTTCACTTTATACATTGTTTTATAATAACATTGTGTTGTAATAACGGTCACCCTACAATTTAAGTATTAATACAATGCGGCTAAACGTGGACCGCTATATTGGAGAACGTACCGCAATTACAATACGGCTAATCGTTGAACCGCCGCTTTGCAAAACGGCCCTGTTTTGTAAAACGGCTAGCCGTAATGTAATACAGCGGATTATACAATCCGCCTGCGACATATACATCAATCTTCAAAACTACGGAATAGATTTTCAAGGGTTTGTTAAAAGATAGAGTGATTCAAGAGGGGAATTATAAATTAAATGCATTAAATGCATTAAATGGGGAGTAAAAATAAAAGAATAGTCTTAGATTATCACGACCACCACCATATATATTTGCAAGATTAATGCCTTGCTAAATGCGTTCCCAGTTTTTAGTAGAAATATTATGAAGAAGAAAAATACAAATTGGCACGGGAGCTTGCACGAGACATGTCTCTAGAGACGCCAATACTTGACGCCTCTTTGACATCTACTTTTGAAGAGGCCTGAATGTTCTGGAGTAAACAAATTTACCTGAGCGCCTTTCAACGGTATGTTGTAATAGAAGTCGTCGCTCTCGTCCATTCGCATTAAAATCTTTAACCCCTGATCAAAATCGAAACTAGATTTGTTTCCGTAGATATACATATCCGTATTGCGAGCTTCGTCATTTCTAAAATTTCAGTTTTATTATTTTACTAGCTGTTGCTCGCGACTTCGTCCCCGTCGGATCTATTTCTATTATTATGTTATAGTGAGTCAATCTTAGAAGATAGACATATACTGTCGCAGACTTTTTTTTAGATCATTTAAAGAGGAATAATTATTTCATACATATTATTTTTATATCTTGAACCGTTTTCGCAGCGCACGAAAAGGAAACCCTCAAAGATGAATAATTTTCCCCGTTTTTTCAATATTTTCCATTATATCCTCGCTCCTATTAGTCGCAGCGTGATGTTATGTAGCATAAAGCCTTCCTCGATAAATGGTCAATTCAATAAAAAAAAAATTCAATTCGAACCAGTAGATCCTGAGATTAGCGCGTTCAAACAAACAAACAAACAAACTCTTCAGCTTTATATGTATTGATGAATTAGTATAGATATAGATTTATTTAAAACTCTTTATTTTACGAACGTCGAATTGAGAAACCTACTTTTTTGAAGTCGGTTAAAAAAGCGACCATAATGCTAAATAGCATCTCCTCCATGCAGATATGTAATATGTATATTATTACGTATGTTTAACAAACAATTCTGCTTGTCTTTCTAAACAAAGTTCTAAAAGCCAGGTTTTATGTTGAATTTGAGAAAATTATTTGTATTTCATAGCATATTAATGTATCCATAAATATATTAACTATTTAATAATTGCATACATTCTCTTCGATCACCGTACTTCATTATTCACATTTCACATAAAAGCAAAGCAAAACTTACTCTTCAAACATAACGTCGGAACTTCGAAGATAGTTGAAAGTACAACAATACCCGTTCATAGTTAGTCGGAAATCGAATAGTTGGGAACATTCCATTGGTTTGTCGTTCCACGAGCAACGTAAGAGAAGGTCTTCGCATTTTGGAGTCAACTGTAATATTTATCGACATATATTTATGATATTATACTAGTATTTTATTCATATTCAAATATATATTTATATACACATTTGTATCGTCATGATTTTACAAAACAATAAGTTTGTCAACCACCAATTTGGACTATCTATTTGCATGATGAATTTCAAATTTTTTAAATATGTTTTATTCTGTAACTCTCGTGGTAAGCATTTGCCTACGAATATGAATAACAAAAAAGCACATAAATGGTCGAATTGAGAAATTTCCTCCCTTTTTTGGTCGATTAAAAATGAAATGGAAAAAGAATCCTATATGGTCGTCCAGGGCCTTCTTCCTCTACTTGCAAAACTTCCACTAGAATTTTTAGCTTGAAAACATCTGTATAACTGTTTTCTTAATGAACTTTTACTAATTACGTTTTTCATCAGCTCATTGACGTCATACACGCCGAGAGCGCGGTGCAGCTCCATAATATTGACAATCTTGTCGCTCATCCTTTGCATGTTGTAAAACAGCCCCAAACCGAACAATAGTGACAGCATTTGCTTCTCATCATACTTGTGATTGCGAGTTTCTTGCAGTCTGAAACAATAGAAATGATATAAAATAGACATAATAAAATAGAATTCAATATCTGTTTTTTCTACATATATAGAATCCTATGAAAAACAAAAGCAATTAAGTTTTTCGTCTCCATATATTATTGTATGTTTCACAATTTCGTTCGGATTACTGAATCAAATGTAATAGATTGTCAAATAGATGCCCAGAGGACAAAGAAACGTCAAATAATTTATTTAGAATACATCAACAACAAAATAAATATATCTTACGAAAAACTTTACGTAGGTGCGTTACATCTCACAATTACTTATAAAAAAATCATTAGGTATAGAAAAGAATGTCTTTCATGATGGAAGTAAACTACAAGTAAACTTACAAATTTTGCGCCAACTCAGTAATAGACCGGTTGCTGATTCTATTATTGGTGCAGATGCCGACAGCAGGGAAGATGATCTTGCTGATGGCGACTCCTTCAGGCATTTGAGTGGTGACCAGCGGAGCTTGGTAGTAGCGGACGAAGGTCATCCACACCAAGGATACAGAGCATATAAGCGCGCTTAGTAATGTAAGCACCCATATAAATCTGTGGGAAAGCTAATCATCAACATCATGGAAAAAAATGGAGTTAATTTAACCAACAATTCAGACAATATATTGTATATACTAATAAGTATGTAGTATTCTGACTCTTCACTATTCCAAGTGTAGATATAATTTAATATAGGTCTTGTTTTATCGCAAACTACTGTGCAGTTAGGTGGGATTGAATTTTTATATTTTGTGTATAATACAGTTAATCCTATTGCCTATCCTTCTTAGTTCTTATATAATAAATGTGAAAATTAGTGAGCATGTGTGTACATTCTCACAAATTCTAACACACACATCCATACATAAGTAAACAAACATGCATACATTGGATGTATGTTTGTTATTCTTTCACGCAAAAACGGCAGGACCGATTTAGTTGAAATTTTGTATGTAGATTTTTAATACCCTGGATAACAATACTATACTTTGCATCTCAGTATTGTTTCGGGAAAGGGAACAATGTGGGTAAATTCGCGAAGCACTTCTAGTACACGTACATTCCCTCTTAACTGCCTTGGCTTTTGTTATGCAATATTTTTCGCATTTTACTCAACGGATCCATTTTAAGATAACTTTGTTTGTAACTTAAGAGAACTTCTTTCAAAGAACCTTAAAAGAATTCCCTTGTAATGTTAAACGAATTCTTAACAGCTGCTCAAAACAAAACACGTTAAGTGCACAGACATAACGTAGCTATTACATAACCGTGCACTTCTGTCCGACCAAACGTGTCTTAGTCCATAGGAGTACTAGTTCGACTTCTGATGTTAAATACTTTCACAAACCTCTCAAAACACGGCGTATCATCGACCAAATGCTTAAGACCACATATCGAAGACTCCGTACAGTACTCTCTACTAATTGCCTTAACACTACTCATTAGGACTTCATTATTTGTTCTTTGTATACGCTTTAAATGACCACGGTAAGGTTTGTAATACAGATCCATTTCGAATGGAACCGGCGAGCTACTGCAGTGATTCTAAAGCTCTGTTTAATACCATAGTTAAGTATTCTATTACTTGATAACATCGAAGTGAGGTTAAATGCTATGATTGATCGATTTTAAAGCTATTGATTACTCTGATATGTTTGTTTGTTGACGTTTTAACCTTCATGTTAATCGGCTTCAGAAGTAAGTATATGTTTTCGAATTTCGTTAAATGTCGACCTTAAACTTAACCATAATTTCTTTCAAGTTAATATTTGAGGTAGTAAAAGTAAAAAAGTACAATTTAAACAAAATTCAAAAATGAAAATTTTTATATGTTTATTAATATTTTATTATATACTGTTAAAAAAATTATTACGTAAAGACAAAAAATAATTCTATTTATGTGGTGTATCTAATTACCAAGCTTACACCTACAAATATATTGCAAAAAGACAATACGTATGTAACATAATACAGGAAACCACAGATTATATAAATAATAAACATTACAATCAAAATTTCCAATTACCCAAACGTCATCAGCTGTATCAAATGACAAATCGAAAACCAGTTCGCAAAATTTCGCAAATAAAAAACACATTGGCTTATCAGAGTCTAGATTGGCGCAAAATTAGGGTAACGCATTACTTATATCATAATATGCAAATAGCCGGTGAAAGTGATCACATGATCGGCCAATGCGAGCCAACTTGTTGCCAAACGCTATTTCCAAACTACAATTAATCCACCTACATTATAGCCATTTGTGGTTTAAAGGAATTCTTCGAAACCTATTAAAATCATATCAATCCTACTAATACTATAAACCCAAAAGTATGCATGGATTTTACTTACTCTTTCACGCAGTAACTACATTATTAATGTTTACACATAGGACAATTTTATCTCGTTATTAATTAATGTGTACAGTGTAGAGTTAACAGCAAATAACGGCCACTGCGCCCAATCAATTCACTTGAATATAAAAAATCCGTAAGTGTAGGTAGTTCTACATTTTTCTTAATAAATCAAAATATCTTCATTAAATGGGCTACTCCAAACTCATATCAATATATAACATTTGATGGAGTTAATTCGACATACAAAATGCGATGAGATTAATAAGGTTATTTATTAGCTTGTATCATGAAGAAATTTGGTTTATTGACATAATAACATTAAGACACAGGGTTAAGAATGACAGTAATATGAAAATATTGATGTCATGTGCTTAATAAAATATTTTGCAAACTTAGTGACACCTTTTAATCGGCTTAGAACCTTTTGACAGACGAAGGGACCAGAAAAAATTAAGAAATGTGAGTATATTTTTAGGTGTTATACGAAATATTTTCACTGGCTGAACCCATTTAAATGTTTCCCGATTTATACCATTATAATTTGATCCCAATTGTTTTTTTATTAGTTTTCGAGTACACTAAGCCATAGTCGATACATATGCTTATCTGATGACGTCATTCGAGTTTTTAATTTTATTAATCTCTAACAGATAGTTGTATAGTTAAATAGATGTTCTGCAAGACTCCACAAGCAATATTAGGATTACTCCATGACCATCATTAGAGCATTATCACAATGACTCAGCAAAAAATTGTAAATCTCTTTACACATACCTAAAGTAATCATCGAAAATTATCCTATTTACGTCATAAGTCATAAGTTAAGACTTTTTTACTTACATCTAAGTCCATTCTCTCTTCTTTCAACTTATGACACATAACTGGTTTAAGTTGACATAATGGAATTATTAATACAATAAGTTAACAACATAATTAATTGCATAATTATTATAAAACAGTCGACGTATTGACACTATCAAAATGCAGATTAGGTTACGTAAAAATTTAAATAGTAGGCGCCAGACGACTTTGTTGATACAGAAATAATCTGTACTATTATAAATGCGAAAGTTATTCTCTCGGCGTGATTAAAAGCTACGCTAAAACCACTGTACTGTTTTTGACGAAATTTGATAGTGACGTAGTCTGGAATTTGGGGATAGATATTTTGTCGTAACAATCCCTTTAGGTTGTCCGTATGGAAATGTTTCTAGCAATTTTTTTTAAGATTTAAATAAAATTTTTCATGTGTTTTTGCTATCTGTTTTTTTTCAACCTAACAAAAGAGATCTTTTATAGACGATATACCAACAAATTATCAAACAACATTGTTTTATTAGGTACATGATACATTTTCTTTAATTTAATTTAACAATACCTAAATAACTAGTTTCTATGTGGAGCAGCTTTATAATAATTATAATGTCAAAGAAGAACACAAAAAGAATTAAATGACCAAATCGGCTAAAAATCTAATATTTCTTATTGCTTAATACAAGATAGCCTTTCTCATGAATTCCCAACTTTCTAAATACAATTATGTATATTATTAAATACTCCAATCCTTCTAATATTTGTTCCAGAGTAAAGCGTTTAAACAAATATCTTTCTTAAAAACATCAGAGGAAACTCCGAAGGATGAATCGCAAAGTGGTGGTAACCTCTCTCTCGGCACCACATTTACCTTTCATTCGATAAAGACGAACGGAGGCTTTTGTCTCGATTTTGTACGAGTGTGGACTGGACTTAAGTTATAGTGTGTGAAGCGAAAAAGGTTGGTTCAGTGGGTTTCGATAAGTGTATATAATACAGGATTTGTTATGTTTCGTTTATATAGATATAGTGCTTTAAATAATAGTTGTATGAAATAAGTACCTACATAGTATAGAGGAAAATTGCGGTCTCTTATGTGTGTTTAGACTATGTAAAGGATATAAATAGCTTTTTATAGATATAGTGAATTAAAAGGAGGGTATATTCTGCATTAATGTGAGGGTACACACATATTATGCAGAATATACCTATGCGGGCTTCATTTAAAATGTACCGGTTGATTATTATTCAAAATAAAATTTACCTAAATAAACAAAGCAAGATGTTTTAAGGTACTTATGATGAAAGTATTGTATAAAATAGTTTTAGGTCAGGCTTTTAGATGTTTCGTTTTTTTTAAATGAATACTTTTGAGATAAGAATGGAATTCTTTGTGTTGTCAGAGAGCAAGTTGTGTGTCAAAAAATGTGTGTGTTATTAAGAGTTTAATATTAATCTGAATTAGAAATTAGTCTTTATGTATTGGCTAAAGTGGCATTTTATTGTTTATGGAATTCATATTGATTCGTAGCTCAGAATTGAGATTCGCTCAATGCTAAGCGTCATTATGATGCTAGATAAAGAACCCTAGAGTTTTGTATAGTTTGTTATAATCGCGACTGGGCTAATTACGTACATTTTCATAATAGCGGAAAGTTTTATTTTAATCCAAACCCATTAAACATTTTAACAACTCGAAATATAAACAAGAATAGTCTTTCGAAATGCATTGAAAATTAAAAAGCTTAGCTTACCTTAGTATAAATATATTTTAATCTATTATTAAACTCACACATTCGACTACATAAGTATATTAGTATATGTAGTACACATGGTACAGCTAGAGCTGTAGTATAGAACTTATATCAGTAATTGTCGTGACGAGGATAAAAAAACCATATCAATAAATATTTTACTACACTATTTCTGATAAATGTGTTCATACACTGTTGTAACTGAATATACATTCGAAAAGTTATTTGTGTAAAATTTTGATGAACCAAATACCGATTAGGTAATTCGTTACAAAACCGTTTAAATTCATTTCGCCTCCGCTAGACATAATAGGTAATTTATTCACTTTAGACGACACATCACACAATCGCTACTGGAATATGCTTGCTTTTAAAACCGATCAATTAGAATAACATGACTAATAATTAGTTTGAAAGGCTCTTTCGCAAATAGTATGGAAGATTCTCGAACGTACAAATGTTTGGAAGATATTTGAAAGTATAACGATTGTGGGCAACCTTGACGTATTGTTGTGAGCTCACAAACCATGGTTTTAACGTGAAATAGCCACCGCTTGCTTAATGCTGTTGGTCAATTCATGTTCATATGTATATCTTTTGTATAAGACAATGTCGGGTTTATTTGCACTTCTGATTAGGTGTAACCGGTGTGTTAGTTAGAAGAAAAGGGATTTTAAAATTCTTCTTCTTTTCCAGTCTGTTTTAATTTATTTGTAAATTGTCTTGTGTATTATATTAATGCATGTATTCTGAAATGTTTCCAAAAAAGAATTCTTAATTCTAAATCAATTCAGTAGAATCAGAGGATACTAAAAACTTAACTCCTAATCGTAATAATAGTAAACTAGCGGTTAACTGCTGTTTAACACGCGTAATTACCTTCCCTGGGACAATACCGCGTCAGATATCAGTTAGATTATATAAATTTTCACAGTTATTCCAGTGTATGTTTCATTAATTAGAATGGCAATATCAATCGTCATAGATTAATGTTAATGTCAATGATAACGTATGTTCGAAAGACGGCATTAAGTCTTAGGCTTTAAAAATATTTTGTATAGGTAGGTATAACATAAACAAACTTTTCTATACTCCAAATATCCGTGTAATATTTTGGCTTATTATAATAACATACCAAATATGACCCTGACATAATTTCCTTTGTTAAACATGAGAAGAAATTACTTAATTAGGAACCTTGACCTCCAAGTAAAACAATAACGTATAAATTAAGACATCAATTATAAATTGCTGTACAATATGCTTGATACTAATATAGATCACTATCTATGTTAGAAGCTTTTGCGGGAAAATATGCCTAATTTGTACCGCAAGTAAGACGTAATTTGAATGAGCTTAAAATTATGAAACACACTGTCATTGTCAGAGGCCAAAGGTCGTAATTTTTTCAACTTTTTAACTCAATTACATAGATACCATATTATATAGTTTTGTTTAGAAAAATCAGGTCAACAATAGTCGCATATAATCCCTATTTCATTTTTTTTATAACATATGAGGCAAATGAGCAGGCGAGCCACCAGTCGGAAAGTGGTAATCGCCGCCCATGAACACTCTCGGATCTTGCAAGCTCTGTAGTGGATTGCCGGCCTTTTAGAAAGATGTATGCTCTCTTCTTGAAGCACCCCATATCGTAATTCATCGGAAATACCGCATGAGAAAAAAATACATAATATCATTACGCATGTAAGATGCATGTGGCTGTAATAAAATTTTATTTTTCCCAGAACATCATGATAAAGAGCATCATACTACTGATGTCCAGTACCTATCTGGTCTCCAGCATCCCCCCTCCCCACCCTGCGGTAGTCGCAGTTCGGCAGGAGGAGGAGCTGCTTCCTTTCCATCTCAGGAAACCAGCCCTTTGGAACCCACACCTGCAGAATATTCTCCCTCTGACCAGCCTTCTACATAGTGGAGAGAAACCTGTAAGTATCAATGTTAAAAAACCAACTCTTCGAAACTTACATCTGTAATATACTCTGCCTTTGAATAAAGAAGACAAGTTGGTAGTATTGAGCACTACGAATTAGGTCTTGATATGCTTTAAGCTAGAAAATACACGTTACTTACCACCAAACTTTTTATTTTATTAAATACTTATCTAGAAAATTAACCTTTATTTAAAAAATAATCTTAATACCTGAATTCTTTTATACTGTGATGTGAAGAAATTTTTAGGTTACTTTAATAATTATATACGTTTTCAGGTTTTCGAAAGAGAAGCAGACAATGTTTCTCGCAAGGAGATCTACAAGATCCTGACTCATGCGGGTTTCATCGGTAGAAGGAACTTCATCAACCAGCATCCAGCACCACCCTATAACCATAAAAACTTCTATCCAGAAAGCCATGACTCTCCCTTCGTACTAAGTCCTGATATATTGCAATACTTGAAGTGATAAAATACTTAAATAAAACAATTTACATAGTTCAAAAGTTGACAAACCTGGGTAATATAAATGTAGCTCAGACTTCATTAAATCAACTGGAAACTTAACTCAACATCATAACAATCTCTAAATTACCAAATAGTTTATAGAAAAAGAAACCATACTCAGAAACCAGAGTATGTACTGTATATAGCAAAAAGATATGTCAAACGAGAAGGTGTTTTCTTTTTGAGTCTTTGAAATATACAAACCATCTTATATTAAAATGACCTTCCTTATGGATCGATTATATCCAAAAATGAGAAAAGTACTTTAAATTCTTTCTGTTAATGACTTTTTTCAATTTTTCTATATAACTGTGAATATCCTGTACATATCCTGTACATATATATAAATAACGATATATAACATGTGATTTAGTTCTAAGTAAAGCTTTTATATAAGCGTATTTAATTGATTTCTGTATAATTAAAAACAATGTACAGTCCATAATTGCCTTTTTATTAACTATCCCTAAGTACTAAGTTACATAATTATTTCTATAACAAAACATAACAGACATTTTATTAGATGACTATTACATCTAAGGTAGATTCAGAGAGCCTAGTCTATTGATTAGACTCTATAATAGAATAGATATCTCTAGAATAAAAGGTGTATAGTACCAAATTATTTATCTAAATAATTACATAACTATTATAAAGAGAAAGAAACTCTAATCTTTCATAAGCGATAATGCTATAGATTTTTGTGTTCAACATTCATCGCATTATCTCATATCGAAGAATATGAAAATCATATCATTAAAATATATAGACAGGAAAGGCCTCCAGCGCTTTCCAAACCCCATCCCACTTAACCAAAGCCATGATATCTCTGATTAAATGCCATTACTTGAGGCCGGCTTTCTATAGTACGGTGATACCGTCAGGTGAGCCACCAAACAGAGCTTTGTACAAGCGTGATTAAAAGCGATACAAGAAACATTGCAACATCGAAGGCATGCGATGGCCATTAAAAATGATAGAACCAGCATGTAACCTTGCTCGTATTTATGCTTTTATAATCGCAATTATCTCATTAAACATTTAAAACTTGCACAATACTAATTAAATTAATTAAATGCATGATTTTGTAAAATATGTTACTGTGTTCTGATAATATACAAAATGGCTGTGACATGCAAGAGTCATATAAAGGAGTACTGCAAAAATTGTTCTTTTGCGGGCTTCAATATAATTGCTGATGAGACTAAGCATTGGGTTGAAAGGTAATTTTTTTTTTAATAAATAAGTACAGTCAATTACCTGCTATGTAAAGCCCTAAAAAAGCAGGTAATTCTTCTTTAACTTAAAAAATAAATGTACCTAAATACACATTATAAACATTTTTTTTCTCAATAAGATGGTTTTGGGTGATCCTCGTCATTCTATCCTGGTACGGCTCGGCCCTTCTGATCAGCTCAGCGTGGGATGCCTTTATCAATAACCCCATAAGCTTCGGAGTGGAGACCACTTACACTGACTGGGATACCAACTTGCCAGCAGTAGCCGTTTGCGAGCAAGCCAACGACCCAAAGATCTACGATGTTTCTGATACGTAAGTTACATACCATATATATTTAAGGACCTATGCTATGAATTAGAAATATTTTACGTATAATGTAACAGGTATGGTTGGAAAAACTTCATCTGGACTAATAAACAAAATATAATATCTGATATTTATACGAAAATTTGCTTTCCATAATATACTAAATAGATAATGTTAAAAACCTTGATTTTTTGTTATCCATGCAGCTAATGTAATGTAACCAAAATGTGTTTGGTGTCGCTTGTTCATCTTATATATCATTTTCTAGGTCCTGATAGTCCTTTAATTGAAACCAAAAACGTAAATAGATGAAAATAACTATTCTTACAGGATATGGACTCCAAACCATCTAATAGACCTGGAAGACACCCTCAAAGATATAGCGTACTTTCGCGGTGCTGCGTTCAGTCTCATGAACGTGTGTTACAATGTCAAGGATCCAGACAAACAATGTCCAACATCAAACTACTCATACTACGCCGGACTTATTCGAAGCCCCTGTGAGAAATTAATAAAGAACTGTTCGTTCAATGGCGTCGAATTTGATTGCTGTCAATACTTTTTGCCTCTGCAAACGGATATTGGAGTTTGCTACATGATAAACTCAGTACAAATCAAGTAGGTTTTTATTTTAACTTCGTTTGTTGGATGTTATCTTTCGCTTCACCCTTTGGACGCCTGATAGTTAGCAACGTTGCTGTCTGCATTGCGGCACCTTTGCCTGTTAGAAAATTTTTCACTCGATTTTTAAAGACAAGGAACATCCACTCAGGGATCTCGTTCTATAGTATTGCTGTGTATAAGATAAATTAAGTGTTTTTCGGTATATCCATAAAACGATTTCGCTTAATTGAGCTTAAAGCTGTCTACTGAAAAACCCGGTTAAGGAGGATAAGATCGTGCATTTTATTTGGGTTTAGGAATAGAATTAAGTTTTATGACCTTTAAATTTTCAGGCAACCAAAAATATACCCAATGGTTTGTAACATAAAACAAAATCAAGGAATATTAAGAATCGAAGTTTCGTTGCCCTCCATGGTATTGTATCATGAATGGTTGTAAAATATACCTGAAATTTAATTAATATATATTGCTTCTAACAATTTTTTAGCTGTACACTCTCGGTGAAGACGAAGTACCGACTGTTACCACACTGTTCTCATCAACGCTTAAATTAGCTCTGGGGAAAACTTATCAGTGAGTATTAGTTGTTTTTTCTATAATTATATCTTAATATAAATAAGTAATAAGTACTTTTCTTACCCAACTAATTTGCTTTATAGAGTCGCTTACTACAAGTGTAATGAAACTACAAATAAATTCATTAGTGACGAGCTGTGCCCCGCAGTTTTACCCGCGAAATTCTCGTCTCCGGGAATAGTCTAATCTAGGTTATCAACTATCTACAAAACAAATTTCAACTAAATAGGTCGAGCCATTTTTGCGTGAAAAAATAACAAACACACACCATCACAAGCTTTCAGATTTATAATACTACTAGCTGTTGCTCGCGACTTCATCCCCGTTGATTTGTTTTTCCATTACTTCTTCGCTCCTATTAGCCGCAGCGTGATGTTATGTAGCCTAAAGCCTTCCTCGATAAATTGTCTATTCAATAAAAAAATAATTTCAAATCGAACCAGTAGTTCCTGAGGTTAGCGCGTTCAAACAAACAAACTGTTAGTTTATATATTAGTATAAATTAGGATAGGATAGAAGCATTCATTCATCCATTAACGATTAGACCATTTAACATTTTAAGACCTCACCAATCAAAACCACTCACCATTTGCTCTTACAGGCGCCACGTCACAGTGAGAAACATCGAGAATGATCCTCTCATAGTCCAGACGACCCGAGAGCAGCGAGCTTGCAGGTTTCGTGGCGACAATGAACATGGTCTCTACCCGCAGTACTCCTACAGCTCCTGTACAGTTCAATGCCGGAAAAAATCGCAATTGGAACTGTGCGGTTGCAATGACCATTTTATGGTTGGAGCTGGTAAAATAGTCCTAATCTATGTCATTTATAAAAAGCAATTTCAAACTGGAACTTCAGAGCAGTTTTGGTTTACCTCGAAGATTATTTGTGTTGTAATTATTTCCGTTTGTAAAACTATTGGGACATAATTCGTTTTATATGACTAAGTATAAATTATAGTCTCGTCTAAATACACATGATAAAAAATTATTAACTTCTTCATAGACTTGTCGGTTATCAGTTAACGCGAATGGCCAATTTGTTTTTATTAAACCTTCCAGGATTATATTTTCATTTAGCAAATTTCGATACAACCATGTTCTTACCTAACTAGCGGTCCGCCACCTCTTCGCTCGCATATGTTATACATATAAACTTTCCTCCAACTTTAACTCCAACTTTCAACAACGATTAAAGCATACATAGGGAAATAGTAACAAAGAAAGCGAGTTCATTTTAAACTATGTAGTGAATTGGTTAACTTTCAGAGGAAACAAACAGATGTAACATCTCTGGTATGTGGTGTCTTCACTCCCACATCAGCCACTTGACTACACTCAAACCACACTGGGATAAACGGCCTGGCCTTATTTGCGACTGCTTACCTTCTTGCGATGAAACAGAGATCACTGTTATAAAGGATGTTATAAGAACTTTGTAAGTTTAAATTTCGTTCATAGTATGGTGCCATAGTTTGTCGTACTTGTATAGTTTTTGTGCATGGAAATATTTACAGTTTTGAGTGCAAAAATACAATTTATTTGGGATATTAAATTTATGATTTTTATAAAACATAACCGTTGTATTTAAAATATGCATGGCAACTGGAAATAGAATTTTTTATAATGAAAATAATTAGTTGACCGACAATGTTTTGTGTACCTATATAATTTATTATTTTGACAATTATTAAGGGGACGATCAAAGAAGAAGACAACTTATGTTGAAATAATACTCGCTTATTTGCCAGCGGAAAGGTTTAAGAGGAACGTTGTTCGGAGTCGTCTTGATTTAGTTGGTAAGTTTGTTTCTATGGCATAATGTACATTACAACTGTTCTTTTTATACTTTTCTAACTACCCATTTTCTCTTAAAAATCGCTGTTATTTCTTACTGTGGATTACTTTTATTTGTGCCTCTAATTTTAAGAGAGTTACTAACAAAAATCCAGCTTCCTAAATCCTAACCCGGTATCATTATTTTTAATAAGACAATTCAAAAGTGCTACTCTTTGTTACTGTATGTCTAAATGAAGCTACTTTCGATATTTTTCCTACTATTCAAACCTAATATAAATTGAATTAAATATTATTAAAATATTTTTCGTAGTAGTAGTTAAGTTATTCAATATATTTCAGTATCTCTCGGCGGCGCAGCAGGACTTTTCGTTGGGGCCAGTTTACTAAGCTTCGTAGAACTGATATTCTTCTTGACAGTTCGCCTTTTTAATAACGTATATTTGGAGAAACGTAAACGGAATAAAGTGGTTGATATAAGACAAGTACATGTAAAACCAGGAATACGTTTTAATCAGCTCTTTCTACGTAAGAATAGAAATTCACCATCGGTAATGCACTAATCATTTTATTCATTTTAGATTTTTTCAGGATATATATTAAAAACATTGTATATTTATAAAGTAATTATTAAAACGAGTACTATCCGTTCCGTGTTAGGTATACAAAAAATAAAGATACATAGGTACACAATATAAAGATAACATTTTTTAAATACTATACTAATATAATAAAGCTGAAGAGTTTGTTGGTTTGTTTGTTTGAACGTGCTAATCTTAGGAACTACTGCACCAAACATTTTGCTCACCCACGCTTGCAATCCCAGGGAGAAGAAAAAGCATTATGCATTTACGAAAACCTTCATAATGCATGCAAATTTGCCCCCGCTTATGTCACGGGTCATTATCATTTAATGCACTGCGTACAGCGGCCGGTAAACTCTAGAAGAGACCTAGTTCCAGACAGGAAAAGCACAGTTAAAGTTGATGCAATATCACCATTGCCGTCATATTGTTTAATGGGGTTTACGTTCGTAATTCCATACTACTTTTCCGTTTTTTATGAGATTTCGTGTTGTTTGTCCACAATAAAAATGTATGAAACATCGCTTCGTT
>JADANM010006310.1:7289428-7319460 GCA_026213755.1 Eurema hecabe | reverse complement strand
TATTCACTCTTATCTAGGTAGACCGATTTTTTTTTAATTCTCCAAGGCCAGATAGAGAATCTGAAGGTCAGTGTGGTTGGCAACTGTTGCTAACCCAAATTAAAAGTAAATTACAAAATAAAATAATTTCATTGTTATCAGTCAGACTACACAAACTCCTCCCTTTGAACTCTTTGGAATGGTCCTGTCTTCAAATTAGATATATACTTACTTATAAGTATTAACGACTACAGTTACATAAGTACTCACTTATAAGTATTGACCAATACAATGAAATATATACTCACTTATAAGTGTTAAACACTATATCATTAACGGGCACATGTTTTGTTTTAAGTATTTCCCGGTATTTATTGTTGTGTTGTGCCTGCGCCTTGCTGGTCGTCATTTTGGCGCACCGGCATGGAACCTTCGAGTCTTTGGCCAAAGACAGCCAGCGACTGCGAGATTCTATATCTGGGTTCGTACTGTCTACTATTACTGACTTTCCTTGCTGAAATATACAAGACAAATATTTAATAATATTTAAGGGTGGTTAACTTTATATTTAAGGACAACAAAACTCATATACAAGATAAAATTAATACGAAGTAAGTATGAAGGACATAAAATGAGTTTACTTATGAAACTTACTTAACAAACTACTTTCACATTTTAATTCTATGTTCTAATTAATCAAATTCTAAAGGAATACATCGTCTTCACGTTATCTCAAACAAAAAGGTAGATGTAACAAATACTTATAAAATTAAAAAACACCCAATTTATTGAAGAAATATATGTATACCTGTAAATACTTAGCAGCTTCCGAATAACATTTTTGCCAAGAGCCCATCACATCTCGACACACAGTCACATACTTGTTGTTTGATTTCTTCTCAATCTGCTTGGCTATGAAAGATTTCCCACTTCCGGGATAGCCTACCATTACTAGCAACTAAAATTTTTAAGAATTGGGTAAGTACAGGGCCTGGTATAAATGAAAAAAAAAAACAAACATATTTTTTTTCGAACTTGTGTAATACGGTACTTTTGGGCTTCAGGGTCATGGATAACCAACTATAAAAATATTCTTAGAACCTATTTTTTTTTTGTTTATGCAGTTAAGTAGAAATTGAATACACATATAATAAGCACTCTGAAATGTAATTTCGTTACCTAACTTATTGCTTGAATCATTTTTTATCAAGTTCACAAAGAAAATACTAACTAATTTAATTAATTTAAAAATTACCTCTTGTTCGGAACTAATCAAATTTTCATTAAACGGCTCACATTTAACCTCCTTTGGTATAAATTCTGGCCTGCTCATGGGCACATTAGCAATTGAGTGGCCCAAAAAGAACTGTTCGGGGGTAAAAAATTTAAGGCCAAGATTTTCAGCTAATAAAATATCTGCCATTGAATGATCTTTCTTCCTTCCTGGCGCCCAATTAGCATTCCTCCCAGCTGCGTCGCCACAGTAAAAACTTTGATCCATATTGATGTGTAAATTGTCATTTTTCTGCAAGTTTAAAAAATTCAGTAAATTATTAATAGCATAAATTATTATATTTTATAACAGTAATCTGACCATAAAAAATGAAAAAATGATTGATAATTATATATTCAATAAAGGTTTTTTTTTGTGACAGAACTGTGCTTATAACATTTCTTGAATATTACCTGCTCAGCAAGAAGATCCCACATCCCAGTAGCTGGTTTTCTATAGAAACCCTTTCCAGTTGCAAAGTAAACTTGTGCAGGTACATTTAACTTAGCAACAATTCCTTCAATTTTCTTTTTAAAATCCTCTATTTTGACTCTACCACTGCCTATCGGTGACTGATTACTTAATAAGACAATTTTAAAGCCCGCCCTATGCTTTTCCGCTAACTTCTGAGGCACACAGGGATAAATAATTTGCCAATCATTTGTATCAACTGGATGTACTTTACCAGACTTTGTCTTAATTAATGTTCCATCCATATCAAAAGCTGCTATTTTTGTACTAGATTTAACCCCTATAGATGTAAAAATGTATACTTCCCCTTTATCAATATCCTCCCAATAACTTTTCGTGCATTCAGTAATATCTTTACTTTCTGGTTCCATTTTTACTTGCTTACTCTTATGTTCTGGGGTCTCACTTGATTTTCTTTTAACACCTAACCTTGGTTTTTCATAATCATCAGGTGGTGGATCAAACTCAATGACGTGAAAATACTGGTTTACTAAGAGTTCTATTTGACTGCCATGTTTTACTTTATACAGTCCATCCTTCTTTAATGCGAAGCCATCTAAGCCTGATGGATTTATACCCAACTGCGTGACTTCAACCAAACATTGATCACAATCCGCTTTGAAACTAACTAAAAATATGAATTATGTATTTATCTATTAGGTAATATTCAGATTGCAGGACGGTTTCAGTGCTATAATTTGTTCTAAATTCTACTCACGTTGCTTTCGAGAACAAGCTTGATCTTTAATTTTTGTTGTCTTGCTTCGACCAACTACTATTTCACTTTTATGGGGTAACGATATGGGCGCATGCGAATCTAATATACATCGCAAAAAGCACTTACGAACCATTTTATTATTCCTAAATTTTGTGGTACACAGATAACAGTTATCAGTTGGTTTTTGTTATCGATGGTGACCCAATCATTAATATGATATCATTTATAAAAATATAGTATTTAAAATTGTAAAACCTAAATTTATTATGAAATTTTCAATGTTTACATGAAAAGATGAAAATGACAATTGTACATTAATTGACGTTTATCTGATGGGTGTTGTTTTTTCATGGCTATGAGGCATGAGCTAATTTTTAAATTAAAGCATTTATCCGCATTAAGTGTAATAATTCTTAACGTTGAATCTTTTAACTTTATTTTTCGTCATTCATTTATCGTGAACTCTCAAAAGTACTAAGAAGTTCTTTGTTCAGAAAATTAACAAATATTTTTTCTTTAACTTAGCATTGATGGAAATGTCGCACTATACTCTTTAATTGAAAAACTAGGTTTTAAAAATTTTAATGTTTGATTGTGATATTAAATCATGCAGTAAATTAGCTAATAAGGATTATACAGAAAATGAAGAATTCATTCGAGAGTGCATATTAGCGCCGTTCCGATTGATCCAAGATTCGTCGAGGTTCTTCGTAAAGTTCACTATCACTTTACGAAGGGCAGACTAAAGACTATTTGATGACGATTTTACTTGATTCATATCGCCTTTTATCTTGACCACGTTGCCTCTTGTAACATTGACTCTGGCAAAAAGCTAGACGCTTATACCATAATATGTATATAACAAAAAAATAAAACTGAAGTCTTGTATGTCACAGACTTGACAAGTTGACAATGGCATTGACAATGACGGGAAGTCAGTATGATAAAAAATAGATCGGGAAGTATTAGTTCTTTGAAGTTTGAATATTGGTAAATCGTAATTGGTTCAATAAGTCTGTCTACCTGGCATGATTGGCATCTAGTAAAACAAGAAGACGTGGGCTCTTTACCTATTGTAATTATTTAGTGCTTTATTTGATTACGTGGTCTTGTGTGAGTGGTAAACAATAACTTAAGTTGTCGTATGAAGAAAACTACTGTTTAGTGTCAAGTATTTGTAACTTGCATTAGATAGAGTCTTAAAAATTAAGGTTGGTCTCATAAAAAAACATTTATCACAAAAGCTAAATCGATGATATGAATTTATAAATATTTTATTTCTCATTTTTCAGTCATTACTCAGCGTAATAATGTCCGTAACAAATAGGAAGAAAACAGTCGAAAAAGATCAGTTACTTGAAAATGGTGATGCAAGTAATGAAAAGAGTAATATAAAAGGAGATGAATGGAACATAGCAGTATTATTGTTTTTGTATGCACTTCAAGGTATACCACTTGGATTAGCCGGTGCTGTCCCTATGTTATTACAGAATCGCGGTATAACGTATACACAGCAAGTGCGTAATAATTTATAAAACTAATAAAGTAATTATTTAGTCAAATATTAATGTTTGCTAAATTAACCTTTGCATTGTTTTCAGGCAGAATTTAGTTTTGTAAATTGGCCATTTAGTGTGAAGTTATTATGGGCCCCCATAGTAGATGCTCTGTTTCTACCCAAATTTGGCAGGAGAAAAACATGGCTGGTGCCAATACAATATTTGATTGGCATTGTGATGATCACTATGTCTAGTCAAATTACTGACTGGCTTGGCTCAGAGGAAAAGGCACCAACAATGACACTTCTAACTGTATCATTTCTTTTTCTTAACTTTCTGGCAGCTACCCAAGATATTGCTGTTGATGGATGGGCTTTAACAATGCTAAAAAGGTAAAGAAAATGTAGAATAAGGTCAAGTATTCCAATAGACTATATAACATATAACACTTCATACCTAGACCAAATGCTTCCTTAATGATAAACAATAACACAAGGTTGATAAAAAATCTGGACAGATTAGATAAAGTGTTATAGGTCGCGTCATTTATGTTTAGCGCTGGACGAGAATAGCTGCGCATTGGTAGAATCGCACTCGTAAATGACGTATTGGTGCGAGAAAGACAACACGACCAATCCACGCTCGCGCACCCGACGATCACGCGCCCCGCGCCGTTACCTCGATACTTATTTTTGACTTCTGCGCGCAGGTTTCGTTCAACGCTAAAGATTCGTGACACGACCTATAAATGACTATTAAATTTTGGATTTATGACTATTAAATACTTTTTAATTGGTCCGGTAACTTTGTACTCTCTTTAATGCTAACAAATAAACAATAACATTTCTGTCGTGATGATATGTAGCACTTATTACTTATCATATTTTTGGTTTATCTAAAAACTTACAAATATATCCTGATTTAGTTTCAATTGTTAACAATTATAAATTAATTAGACACATGACATTATAATAATAAATTGATTTATTATATCTTTATTGATTCTCAATTTCAATATGTAAAGCTATGCATTTTCCTATCATACATTTGAAACACTTCAGATGACCTATTAATTATAACAAATAATTATTAAGTATTTTTTTTAATTACTGATATAAACTTTATATAGGCTCAAATTGAATTTAAAAATGTATAGTTATAATGTAGGTTAAAGTGTTAAGGTGCAGGTTTGGAGTTAAGTCCTCAATGTTGCTGTATAAAAAAAACTAAGACAAACAAACATAGTGATGGTTATATTGATTTTGATAATAATGCTTTCAGGTGTAATGTTGGACATGCCTCAACTTGTAACACTGTCGGACAAACTGCAGGGTTTTTCTTGGGCTATGTATTGTTCCTGGCATTAGAATCTCCATACTTTTGCAATAAATACTTGCGATATGAACCAGAAGAAACCGGTATTGTTACGTTGGCTGGTTTCTTGCTATTTTGGGGCTGGGTATTCATAGTCACTACAACATTAATAGCAATATTGAAACATGAGAAGAATGATGCTGTGAACTCCCAAGATGATGCAGGAAAAGGTGTCAAAGATATTGTAAATGCATACCAACAATTGTATACTATAGTCAAGTTGCCTGCAGTCCGAACATTGGCGCTTGTATTGTTTACAGCAAAAGTAAGTAATTATTTCAAATACATATAAACCCTTATAATATAGAAGTATTTGTCCTTATCTTAATATATTATATTTACAATATAAATAACATGTCACATAGTTTGTCCACAATAATTGACCCCTAAGCTACTAAACCAATTTTAAATTAAATTTGGATACCAGTTGTCCAGTTGATCCAACTTAAATGATAGGATAGCTTAGATCCCCGTAATGAGTAGTAGTGCATGCTTTAATTAAAAATAGATTAACAGTGTAACATCTCATCCATTTTATTTAACCACAGAAAAAAAATACAATATATTTTTTATGCATATTAAGTAGATAAGAATTCTGATAAGTTAGGCAAATAAAGAAATTCGAAATTAATGCCTGTTAGGCATTAATTTCGAAGTATAACCTATTAAAAAGACTCATTAAATATAGACTGAAAGAACATTATAAAATTATGTTAACATCATGACTTTTATATTATAGGCTGCAATCATATTTAATGTCTATTTTAAATATCAGCACACCTACTAGCACAGAATATATGAAGGTGAACTATTTTATAGGATTTTTGAGTGATTTAAATTACTTATGGTTCTTTGTAGAGCACTATTGCTAAGCAATTTAATAAACTTTATTATTTTCTTTTCAGCTCGGATTCTGCGCAAGTGATGCGGTGTCAGGCTTGAAGCTGGTGGAAGCTGGAGTTCCTCGCGAGGATATGGCCTTGCTGGCCGTACCTCTAGTGCCGGTGCAAATTATAATGCCTGTGGTATGTTTTCAATTTTAACTAGTTGTTATAGTACGCGTCACGAATCTTTAGCGCTGAACAAAACCTGCGCAGAAGTCAAAAATAAGGTATCGAGGTAGCGGCGCGGCGCGCGGATCGCGTGATCGTCGAGTGCGCGAGCGTTGATTGGTTGTCCCAGTCGTGTTGTCTTTCTCGCACTAATACGTCAAATACGAGCGCGATTCTACCGATGCGCAGCTATTCTCGTCAATCGCTAAACATAAATGACGGGTACTATAGCTGTTATTACAATTTTTTATATGTACAGACTTTAATTATAATTTTTTCAGTGAAAACTAATTAAGCAATAAAAATTCCTTATTGGACTTTGATAAAGGAAATCTAGTTTGGATGTGAAAAAAAGATTTTTAATTCATCATTCTATTTTCTGTTTAGCCATTGTACTGTCATTTAAAAGATATGGAATAACAAATGTTTTCTCCGTTTGAACATTAATCCATTAATTATAAATTATATTATCTCGGATTCTTGCGCAGGACACGACAGACCCAGAGCCCCTTGTTAATAAAAAAAACTAGTTTGGAAGTGGAATGAAGATTGAAAAAAAATTCACACTATTTTTGGTTACTCCTATAGATTCTCGCGAAACACACGACTGGCCCAGAGCCCTTATCGCTATGGCTTCGAGCGTTTCCCTTAAGGCTGGTGGTGGGGCCCCTCGCCGCAGCCCTAGTGGCCATCACACCGAGCCTCCTGGGCTCCTCGGGCCCCTCATACTTCTACCTGTTTATATTGATGTGCCTATATGTGTTTCATCAGGTAAGTTGTTTACAATATGCTATATGATACTTATAATAGTTGTTTTAAATAATACTAAGTGTACTTAATGGTAGCTTGGTAATGATAACTGTACGCCAAGTATGTTTCTTCTTGTAATGCTCAACATGGCTTTGAATAACCAAAGTCATGTATAACCTTTTTCTTGTCAACATGTCCAATTGATATAATGAAGAATTTTTGGCTTGGACATATAATATGCAGCCTAACCGTGTGGCGCGTATATTTTTCAACACCTATTTGGTCAATACTTATAAATTATTGGGTATATAATGTTCGTTAAGAATCTAGTTTTATTGAAAACTATAAATCATCATAGTGTAGAGTGTAGAGTTAATGCAAAAAGACAGACATGTCATAAGATTTTTTTAATACTTAATAATTATTTTTCTAGACATGCCTGTACTGCATGTTTGTAGCAGTTATGGCGTTCTTCGCCAAAGTGTCAGACCCAACAGTTGGCGGAACATACATGACTCTACTGAATACTGTGTCCAACCTTGGTACAAATTGGCCCAACACATTGGCACTATGGGCTGTGGACAGGCTCACTTATAGAACATGTACTGCAGAAACATTGAGCGATAATACATGTGCTTCAGAACTGGAAACTGAGGTATGTTGAAACTGTTGTCACTTATCATTTTATATCTCATGGAATGTGGCAACCCAAGACATACATTTATAGGTTACCTATATCTGATGATGATGTAATGAACTCGTTCGTAGAGATATAAATTTATTAAAAATATAAGCAATGACTGAGATGAAGATCAAATTCATTTTTTTTTTCTTATATATGTTTAAAAATGCATAAAACTCTCATCAATCATGAAAAAATTCATGTATGAATTTCGTATCAACTCTCTATTATAATATGAACATTATTTTACATATATTGTAATAAAAATGTTTTACTAATGAACTGAACTTTATGATTTCAGGTATGCAAATCTAACGGGGGCTCTTGCAATATTCGTATAGATGGTTACTACATAGAAACCATAATTTGTGTGATCGCTGGTTTCCTCTGGCTTCAATGGGGAAGAAAAACCATTAAACGGCTCCAACGGTTGCCATCTAGCGCGTGGCAAATAAGCCGGATACGTAGATAAGACTGACTTTAGTACGAATTCTCTAACCATAGATTAAAAACCAGACTAATACACAAACGTCACAGTGACTTTAACAGCTATGACATGGCGCCAAATACACAATACACCTTACAGTACGCAGTGACAGTATTTCTTTCAAACAATTTTTCACACAGTGTTTTACCATTGAATACATTCTATTTTCACCTATAATAAACATAATTGAAAATTTATTTTGCATTTGGTACATCATGTATTTAAATAACATGAATGTAATACAAACAGCACAAATATTTGTTTCATAGAAGCCATTGTGTGCTATGCAATTTTAATTTTATATTGTTTTGTATAGAATAAGATTCCCTTCTTAACAAATCTCATTCATTAAAAAAGTTAGATTCTTGATGTCAATACTTTTCACTTCTATTAAACCTCAACAAAATATTATCAAGTCTGCGCAATTAAAATATTATGGTATTTTGTGTATTTTAGACTATATTGTATTTGATATGTCTTTATTCCAATTTACAGGTATTAGACAAATGTCCATAGATTAAAGAAAAGTAAATAATTGTTTTAAGCATAGATTATAGAATGTGTTGTTTTATTTATTGTAGTTTATTTATTTTAATTTGTTTGCAAAGTGGAATCAAAAATATTCAAATATTATTTGATGTAATCAAATCACTATTTTATTAGAATTAGTTGTTATCCATTCCATTTGGTAAATTTTAAAACATTTTATTCTTTATTTCTCTCTGTAGTTGTTAACTCACTTTGTTATAACTTATAAGTTTAACAGAAGTATATGTATGCAAGGTACATATTATACTAAATATACACTTAAAGTATCAAAAACAGTAAAATGAGTGTATTGTGATATCTTTATATTGTTTCAATCGAATAATTACTTGCCTGTGTACATATATGTATGTATTTTATTTGGAAATAATAAGAAAATAGTCACGATTACATTGTAATATATTTACATGAAACATCTTAAGATTTTTATTACATTTAATAGTCTATACAACAACAATTTGACATTTAATTATAAATTATATAATGTCTATATTTTAGTTATAGAATATCTTTATAGCTGCTCAATAACGGTTTGTGAGAAAACAATATACATAAACGTCTTTTATTATCGGAAGATTCTTTTTATTTTCTAATTCAAATATATTTTCAAGCTAAGGATACTATGGGATTTTGTTACATAACCTGGCAAGCATAAACAGGTGATTTTGCTTGACGTATGTGTATGGCAACATGGCGGTATAAATACCGCCTGAAATAATGCCTGAAATAAATGTTGCTAGTTGCTACTATCAATTGAAGTACTACGAGGTTGCCAGATTATACTAACGTACACATAACGTCAATTACAAATGTGGCGGGAATCAGCAAGTCATCTTGTCGAAATTTAAACCTTAGTAACCTATGCTTGATAGATATAATTTATTTAATTGAATTTGTTTATAAATATATCTTCTGTATATAGTATTGAAAAAGTACATATGTATACAATATAACTAATGTGGACATAATATGTTTTCGAATTAATAACGAGTCACACCGATGAACCAGATAACATATTTTTTAATTTAACAAGTAATAACATTTTACTCACTTATATTGTTTTATTTTTTTTAATTCAGTGCAATTGAATCACTTATATTAAATAAATATTACGTGACGAGTTATGTGAAAAAATCAAGGTATAGGTACATTTTCTCTATTATTTATCTCGTTAGTACATTTTTTAAAATAATCCTTTAAGCTCTTAAATGTTTTGTAATGTTGCATTCAGAGTTACTAGACCTTTGTAGATTATACCTAAGTTTTCGAGACATGACGTCACGAAATTGGGATGGCGACTAAAATTTTTTTGTCCGTCAAATAGATTAATCAAAAGTAATAAATATGTATTTATTTAGTTATTTTCTTGTTCAAAAATCTAAAGAGACACTGATTTGAAAATTTGACGTCGAATGACGTCACTGCTATGGACGTTTTCTTCTAAGTTATGACGCAGTTACCCCCCACTCCGTATCTTTAATGTGCTATATCTAGTCCTGCTATTCTGACAAAGCAAAAATACGAGTATTATATTTTGTTATTATCTAAGAGACGGACTTTTTTTTTTAATTTTCATATCATATCGTCAAGCCTATTGTGATAGTTTAGTTGGAGCTTGTTCCAGACTCCGAACTTTAATGTTAAAATTATTAGTCATAAAAAAACTATGTATGTTCTCCTAATATGTTCTATGTTACCTAGGTGTGACTCGTTATGAATATTTTAAATATAAGGATTAAAATGTAAGGTGTGTAAATTATAGTTACGGAATAAATTCTTTAAAAGATAACATTTTTTTATTTCTATGTACTTACATAAATTACCTAAAAACGCATAAAACTATTTGACAAAAAAGTCCTGAAAACTTAGCTGGCTGATATCGCAGACATTTTGTGAATAAACGTTATCTTTGTATAATATGAAGACAATAATTATATGTATCTTGTTCTTTTATATATTATTTTAAATGCTATTTTAAAATACAAATAATAAGGCGAGGTTGTAGGCAGCAACAATAACTTTCGGCGACCAAATATCCTACGTTCTCTATCCTGCTGACCGATACTGAAAAGTGGGTATCGTTTAAGAAAAATAATTAATTTTATGAACCCAAAAATTTCCCTCTAAAAACTACGATAGATACAATTAAACTGAATAAAATTTTTGTAAATATTTTTTATAGTGAAGGTCTAATATTTAGTTACATTAACATATTCATATACGTAATTAATACAAAAATGTGCGTAAGCTTTTACGTCTTTGTGCATATTTATAAAAGTCACTTTATTTTACAATAAAATAGTGATTTTGTGAATGTGCTAACTAGCTGTTGTGCAAAAAAAATATACAGACACAGAAAGACACAGAATTCTAATTTATAGCGCAGAGTAATTTAAAACGTTATAGTTATTATCATCATTGATTATGGAATAAATGTTTAAAAAACATGTTTTTATATACAAAAGTGAATAAATGCATATGCTACAATCATTTATATTTGGCATTCACTCTAGGCCCTAAAGCATGAATTTTTAATTTAACGGGTAGGTATCATATACGACAATAGGTATCTATAGATTTACGCGTTCACGATGCGTTCATATTTCATAGATTTCGAAACGGCATGCAAACTATGATCTGATAATAATTCAAAACAAATTTCTATCCAATTTTTCTAACAACATGATCCTGCTTACTATTACTACCTAGTAATATGTATAGTAATAACATTTCTCAGGTTCAATCTTTCATCAAACATTTCTCTTAGCGGTTATCAAGCCCAAACCAACACAAACGAAACCTTGGGCCTGAAGTAAAGCGAACCTTACAAAATAGAAAACACGTAACATAAAAGTTATATCTAAACAAGTCCTAATTACTCGATCCTTTACATTTCACAACAACCTAGGTCCTTGAACATTTAATATAGTATTTAGAATCATGGATCTCTTCTGGCTAGTTCGTCGTCACAGATGATCGGCTTCCGGTCATCACCTCTGCCTCTGCCAAGTCTGCCCACCCTTCGTGCGAGGGTACTGGTCTTATCCACAGCTCCCCATCCAATATGGGAACTCTGGGAACGAGATAGCAATCCAGCTACTCCTTCTCCTAGCTTGCTATGGTGAATCCCGTAGAGGAAGTAGAGAAGAAGACCTGGAAATTTTAGGTTCATAAATACCATATTATTAGTTACCCTAAATAACAAAATAACGTATTAAAGAAGACACAAAATCCATTTTTAATTTAATAGGTATAACCTTTAACATTTTCCAAGACAAATTCTAGACACGATAATTAAGATTTAAGAGGAATATTGACACAGCTCTTAAAACGTATAGCGTGTCTTAAAAACTATTAATACTGCTAAATCCTTTAAAAACTTGTGCTGATTAAATATAGCTGGAATGACAAGCGGGTAATTTTAGCGCTTACCAAAAGTCATCCAAATAGCAAATCTTGCCCAAGTCAGAGCGTTTAAGTTCATCATCAACTCAATGTTAAGCATCACGCTAGCTGCCGGTATGAGCGGCACGTAGGGCACCCTGAAGGGAAGGCGAATCGGACTCTGCTGATGCGCCCAGATTATGAACAGACCTGAAAATGAACAAATAATATACGATATAAAAAGTTTGAGAGCTTCTAAATAGCCCGCCACAGTAGCAAATAATATACCGACCAAAGATATCTACTTATTAGTTATTTGTACATATTTCACCTTTCTACGATATTTTTGGAACAATGCTCATACACTTTATGCACATTTAACAATTCTCAGTTAATGCTTAGGTATGAATTATAAACATAGATGAAAACATTGAATCTTATGACTTATTTTTTAAATTTAACTTACACGCCACAATGATCAAGCTCAGTACGATGTCTGGTACGATCATCCAGACTAAATTAGGCCTAGTCAGCAGATTGTGGGCACTTAATGCCGCTGCGGCCACCGCGAATACGTATACACAACTGGTTACGGCACTGCCAGGCGCTTTGCCCCCGACAAGAGGCTCCAACCACGCGTATTGAGCTCGTAAACGACCTACGGTTAGGGCTTCAAACATCTGAAACAGTGTAAATGTGAAACAATTACTAATAAAAGTTACGTCCTATTAAATTAATTTATTAATCTTTCAATTTTCCTCCTTCTGACGTTTATGATACTTTTGACTAGGTAACTGTGAAGTTGTTACATTACAGTAACGTCTGAAGGTTCTTACGGATTATTAAAATATACGATAGCTCACTCATTTTTATACCTCGGAAGACGACGATCCAGCATCTGTCCCAGGAGTCCCTGTTGCTGAACTATCTTCTCGATCGCCAGGAGATTCCAATTGTGGTATTCCAAAGTCCTTGTCCTCAGCAGGTGGCGCTGGGCGATAACGCAGAATGATAACAGCCGCGCTAACAATCGTATACGCCAATAGCGTACCAATAGACATAAACTCTACCAATTTTTCAAGATCGAACAGCAAAGCTATAAGTGCTGACGAGAAACCAGATATAATAAGATTCGATATCGGTATTTGAGATTTATTACTTATGTCACTGAGGAATCCAAATAGCAGTCCATCAGCGGACATGGCATATAAACAGCGCGGAAGGGAGAATAATGATCCTAAAAGAGTAGTGGTCATGCCACATACTGCGCCTACAGCGACAGCATATTTAGCCCAGTCAGCGTGCACCGCACCCAATGCAGCAGGCAACGCGGCTTCCGGATTAATACTTGTATACGGCACCATTAACGTCAAAGCAATCGCTACAAGGATGTATCCCACACCAACGACAGCCATGGATAGAATCGTCGCGGTCGGAATAGATCGCGACGGATCTTTCGCTTCTTCACTAGACGCTGAAATACTGTCAAACCCTACGAAAGCGTAGAAACAAGTCGCCGCCCCAGTGAGGACTCCACTCAGACCGTACGGCATAAATCCTCCATACTTATAGGACCAATTGCTGATGTCAGCGTAGTAAAATCCGAGGAAGATCACCATAGATATCACCAAAAGATTTAGGATTGTTAGTCCGTTGTTGATATAGGCGGAAGTTTTAACGCCAACTGCTAGAATCAGGGAGGCACATATACATATGAGGAAGGCTAGAACGTCAGGATAGCGACTTAGAAGCGTTTCGTGGAGTTCACCCGTAACTGATATAGTAGCATTACTAATTGCTCCATCTAACATAGCGTCCAGATAGCCTGACCATGCTCTTGCTACTGATGCAGCACCTGAAAAACAATGTAAACAAACATTGATTGAAGGAAACTTTTTACGCAAAGGTCGTAAAGACTATTTATATAATAAGCGTTTTCAAAATAATTGTTTATTACTCTGTCTATAAATAAATAATCTAAATAACAATATGACAAAAAATGTATTTCTAATTATATCATGCACTGAATAGCTTTTAAATAAATTATACTGATTCGTGTACCTCAAGGTTTTAAAATTATTCCCCTTAAAATTTCTGACTTACCGATCATGTATTCGAGCACAATGTTCCAACCAATAATAAAAGCCCAGAATTCACCGATGCTCACATAAGTGTAAGCATACGCACTACCCGCTCTTGGTATTCTAGTTCCAAACTCTGCATAGCAGAGAGCAGCTAAAGTAGATGTTATGCCCGCAAGAAGAAAACTTAGCGCAGTTGCTGGCCCTGCCATATGACGAGCTACAGTGCCAGTTAGGACGTAAATACCAGCTCCAACCATATGCCCTATACCTGTGGAATTAAAAGTAGTTATAGAAAATACAATTGAGTATGTGATATACTAATTGTTGTAAGATGGGCTTATGAGTTCCCAAGTTTACGTCTTGGAACTCTTATAGTTTCGTTATATTCATTCCTTCGTATGTTCTATCACGTCGATAAATTGTTTGACTCAAATCATAAAAAAATTGAGGCTAAAGAGAGACTTATTGATTTTTTATTGGTAGTCGATCCTAAACTGTGGAGAAGCAATAGGTAGGTGTTTTAGAAACATAGTGAAGTTTTTAAGACTAATCTACTGCATGTAAATGAACGAATTGAATTTTGCCTTTAAGTAGTTAGCACTCGACAAACATAAAAAGCTATGAATGAACTCCTAAATCGAAACACGACGTTCTATTGAGGAAAAGGTATCTTTAAGGTAGATATGAAACACTACCCTTTCTGCCCAGAAATCCCATGTCAACGTAAACAGATATGTATTTAGTCTAACCGCAAGGAATAATCATATAATACGCGAAACGATAAGTACCTATAAAGTATAATCTTATTTCCACAATTACATGAGTAACTCAAGCTTTGCCATCCAACTTCATAACTTCCTTACATTGAAGAAGCAATGGATCGAATTACATAGAATCGGCTTAAGTATTTTTCAATACCTTTGAACCATTTTTTTAATAGGATTTGGTACATAATTGACAGAGTGCATGGAGTTTAAAGCCCCTATACGGTTTTAATATACAAACTGTGCTTGAATATATTTTAAAAATAATAACTTATTCAGCTTATTTCTGTTTAAAAATGGAATTAAGTCTATCACTCTGGAAGAATAAACAAACGGTGAAAAAATGTTTTATATCGTTCAAGTTATTTGAACATGTCCCTAGGCAATGAGATCCCTTATTATCATAGAATTAGTACCTACAAAAGATCCGTAAACTATAGGTAACGTATACCTAGAATGAGTTTACGTGGTTTAAAAACTACAAATAATTCATTCAAATATGTTTTGTCTTTCTCTGAGATATTTCTGAGGAATAATTTTAATCATCTGTTGTATAGTTGAATGAACAAATAGATGAAAAAATAATTGCCAAAGTACGTACCTACGCCTGATCTTTGAAGCGTGGGTGTTTCAAAGACAAAGCGTAGGCAGAATTGCTCGGATGAACACACCCACGGTTAATTTAAATTCTATTTTGAACTTGAGTTCTATGTAATTGCAAAATAATTAAGCGTTATATAATGATAGTTCTGATTAAAGCATGTTCCCATTTCACATTTCGAAAAGCTATAAAGGTTTAGATTTTCTTCCGAACAGAGTCAGTTGTGTAATAGGTTTAATAAAATTTGGCACAAAGTGGAGAGCAACGTAATTTTCTATCTTGGTTAGCGAGAATATTTACACCATTCTTAACATTATACCTATAGATTAATCACTAAAGTTAGGTTTACATAAGATTATTTAGATTATCTGATTGCTGATATAGTTAACATAGGCACATGTTTAAGTGTTTTAAGAAAACAGGTATTGTTTTTTTTTCAAGAATTTACTTTATCAGTATCTATCATTAAGTGATTTTTGACATAAAAAAATTTTGCATAAAAAATTGAGATACACAATAAATATCTAACTATATTTACTTACCTAATAATGTTATATCGAAAGTGGTAAGACATCTGTTCAGCGGGGTGTCCAAAGAATCACCATATATAGGTTTGCGCCTGTTCATCTTGTGGCAAAACCCTGAGAGAACATGTCCCAGAATTTTATGCCTTGCCCCGGGCATTTTGGTTGCAGCACTCGTAAATTTCTTCTAATAGTAAGACTGATAATTTTTATAAAGTTATTAAGCTTAGGTACACTTTAAAACACCATCACTAGTACCGTTTTATTTGTTTTCTACAGCTTTTTCATTTTTCTCGTAAACGTTCTTCCATCACCTAGATTCACGACGAACAGCTGACGTTATTTGCAACGGTTCCTAGGCATAGAATTCAGGAACAATCGGCGCGCGCATGGGATCGATAACAAGACAATTTTATAGGAAAAGTACGTAGGCATGCCTGAAATACTCTCGAAATTGATAACTTCATATTTCTTTGTACCGAATACATTCTACATACGTATCTGGAAATAACAATGTGACTTATTAAATTGTACCTAGCAAATTCTTTCGCTAAGCTCTTAACAGGAAGGATACGAGTATGTTGATTCGGAAGAGTAGCTTAGTGCTAAATATATGTTTTGTGGTTACAAGTTCAAAACTGTTGGTGCACCTTCTGTCAATGCCTATTTGTAAGCTCAATTATACAAATTATTTAGACGTATTATTCTGGTCAGAAAGATTCTTGTCTTGTATTTTATTTAAAAAGCTACTTACAATAAATGAACTATGAATAAAAGCATCTGATGTATTACAGCGCTAGATTATCAACGGGTAAAACCGTTCAGAAAAAATGACCCTCCCTAAGTACCAAGAAGATAAGGCATCAAATATTCAATCTTAATAATTAAACTTTAATAAAGATAATTAATAAAACGTAAAAAAGTTTTACTTTTATGTTTTCAATATAAAAGCCAGCCTCTTTACAGACAATGTAATTAAAGTCATAATTAAGTATATGAGTCACGTGTCAAGCAACATGTTTACTTGGGAACGCTGAAACTAATTTTATGAGAGCTGATTTATAAATGTACTGTGGGTAGATAAGGGCGTTGCCGCATTCGTAAAGCAATCACCTATTTTCAGCTTGTTATAGTAAACATCACTTATACATGGAATATTGCTTATATGACGGTGACATTTTAAAATCCTTACTTACTTCCTTTAATATTATAAATGTGAAATAAATATTCTTCTAATATTATAAATGTGAAAGTAACTCTGTCTGTCTTTCCATCACGCTAAAACTACTAAACCGATTAGGACGAAATTTGGTACAAAGATAGTCTAAAGCTTGGGGAAGGACATAGGCTACTTTATATTTAATCAACCCTCAAAAGGTTGCGTGAGGGGTTAAAACTTTTTATAATTTTGACGCTTTCACGGCCAAACTGCTGAACCGATTGTAATGAAATTCGGTACAGACGGTCTAGAGCCTGAGATAAAACAGGCTACTTTTTGACTGGAAACAGGTTTATAAGGGGGGAAGGGGGGGGTCAAAGTTTATATGAACTAGCTAGTTTTAAATAAATTCTACCTGAACAACTTAGTCGATGATTAAGACTAGTGACTTAGATATAATAAGTAATGTAGGATGTTCCGTAAATAAAATTATCATTCAGAGTTGAATGACTTCAAATTATCGTATTTTGTAGGAGGAGGACTTATTATTATAGGAGGTACTTTGTAGTTTGTGCCTATTGATTCATTTCACATTTTGATTGGGTGAAAAAAAAATTAAGATACATTAAAAATAAAACAATTGTTCTATTTCAAACACTTTATTGCGACCCTACAACTCCAATTGAATTATACAAATTTACGAGAACAGGTTTGTTCCTAATTTACAGCGTGTCTGAGGAAGGTAAATTCGCCGCGACTTTTAGTTCCCGCGATACCTTTTGATGACCTATTTATCGTAATCTCACGTTCTAGTTGTAACTTGTAGCGCGATTTTCACCGCGACGAATTCAACCTTCTGAAAACGCTCTTACATAAAATAAACGCCAATCTTAACCGCTAAATCTATTGGTTTCATAAATTCATTTATCTATAAAAAGGTTTTCGAGATGAGAACTATATATATTCAACTATGAATCGCTACGTAAGGTGCGTACGCGCACCGTCAATTCGTTATACTATTCGAGTCCTTTTAGACCTAGAGTCACGGTTGGGAAAAGAAAATGAGAATTATTTTACAATCATTATATCGGAAATTGGATAACGTCTAGCCTAACAACAACATATACGATTAAGGATAAGTAGGGCGCTCAGAATTGAGCATGGCATGTCACATTATGGCAGGTCGACTTTTTATCATGTCACGTAATCACTAGTAATTCTGAATATTAGGAGTAATACCTAAGCTCAAACGCAAATCAATTAAAATAACATCTCAAACCGACTTACTTTGAAAGTTTGCAATAAAAATCTGCCAATTTAACTCGGCTTAAGAAATACTTAAATTTGCTCTACATTTGAGCATTGAGGAATATAACCAAGTATTTCTCGTCCCAACACCATTCTCATAACCCATACAATATCTCTTTATAAAATACAGTCTACATTGTTATTAATTGTGCTCTTATATTACAATAAATAATTTTATAATTTCAGTAGTCCATTCAAATTATTATGATTATAATATTATGTTTATTTAAATTTTTGTACGTTTGTGATGTCCCTGTAGTAAGTGGTATTGCCTACACGTAGATATTTTATTAAATAATTATTTCTGTATCTTTACAATTTCAGTGAATAAATGTCAATTTTAATTACAATATTATAATTTCGTTCAACGAACTCCGCAATTATTTACGTAATGATAATTTAATATTCGCTAAGTACCATTTCTCACTAATACAATATATAATAAGATTATAATAATTATACGAATAGACATTATTACGTGCATTTATACTTTAAAAAAAAATAAAGCTTCAAAAATTTAACATACAAGCTAAAATAAGTATTAAAAGTATTATGGCAACATTGTAACCATGTTATTAAATTCGCTAACACTTATTGCCATTACAATAATTTTAAATGTACATACTTTACGTTCTCAAGAGATAAATCCAGCAACAATTTCACAATACGTTTTTATTATTTCAAAAAAAACAGAATACAGGTAAGCAGTCAACCATGCAATCATCATGAAAAGTTAAAAACATTGGTATAATAAAAAAAAAAATATTTATATGATATGAAGTGGGCGGAAATTTTGGACGACACTTTTAAGAGTTATCATAGAGAATAGAACATTTTTACAAAACGTAAATATGAAAAAATATAAAAAGCGTAGATTACATTAATATTTATTATGTGATAGTGTGGAATTCAGCAATTTAATATAATTAAATGGTAAATAAAATACTCGGCTAAATGATATGTTTATGTTTTCAGTCTTTAGGAGGTGTGACATTTTGGCGTTACTTAAAGTTAATTATTACTAATTACTTAGGGTCAAGGCAAACAAGGCGGTGAATATGTATTGCTGTGAATTAATTATATTAGGTCAAAAAACTATGTAATTATGTTCTGTAAAAAATAGCGTGTTTGGCAAATGTACCTACTTGGAGGTGCTTAGTCAATTTTTATATCTCTTACGGGCATCAAATAAACCATCTCAATTACTAACTAAATAAACTTAAGTAGTTAAGTACGTAATACTTTCGCTCAAGCAGTCTTTGCAATGACCCTTACGGAAATATTATTATAAATACAAAATGCATAAATCATTGTTTGCTATTTTGAAGAGGAAAATACATAGCAAAACATTTATATTGTTCGTACAACTGTATTGGAATAACGAGAAAGCGGCATATAATTAAAATTACAATTTTAATAAAATATCATGTCATAGCTGTTATTTATTGATCACAATTGAATAATTAAGTTTGATGTGCGTTTCGGTATGAAATCAAGCAGTCAATATTTAAACATAATAATAACCTAGGTACATAAATATTAGTGATATGAAACATATATTTACATAGCTTATGTGTAGGTATTGCTATTTAAAAAAGTACATTACGTTTGAGAAACTATAATTAAATTTTTAGGCGAACCTAAAAATAAAAGCCCTGTTCATTTCAAATAGTTAAGACTAGAGATAAAAAAAATATCAAAATATGACAAAAGGAAAATAGTTTTATTATTGCTTATTAAAAATAAAATTTGGTTCATAATGAAAAGATTTAATAAAATAAAAAGTGAAATATTTTAAAAACGTTCGGAAGTTATTTGAATATCTTATCCACCGTGTCAACATTATACGTACGAAAGATACAGTTTAAAAATATTTTAGCACCGATTACATACGTTTTTAGAGTTTGGTAATACCAGTCGTCACAGATTAAAATAAAACGGGTAAAATATCAAAATTATTAATTATTTGAAAAATTCTTCCACTCATAATTTTGAATAAGCTATCTTGCATTTTTAAGGCATACAAAATGTGTAAAAGACTTAAAGAGTACGAAAACCATAAATATATATTTAGCAATATTAGCGGTAGAGAAATAGAAAACGCTTTCATATCATCCATAGAAGTGCATATAGATTTTCTTAATCATTGAAAAAACATGGTAGAAATGTAAATATAGGAACTTAGTAAGTATAACATTTTTATGGATATCGGAACATATTTAACCCTAAAAAGATACCTTCTGGGTAAAAATAACCATACGCCTCGAGCACCCCAAGTAGTCCTAACTAAAACATTGACACAGAGCGGCACTCGCGAAAGATTGCTGCGGCATTTCCTCGCCACGGGATTCATGAAGAAACTCCGGGAGGATAAGGATTCCTCCCCCCCCCCCCAACAGAAAAAGGCACGTAAAGTACGACTGCAACTGTTTATCAATAGAGTACACCGATAGGAACTGCCAAATACCATCTAGACCCAACACGCAATGCATATTAAAGCAGTCGTTGGCATTATCAGTGCTTAGGGCTCATCTCATCTCATGGCCGGGTATGTGATATGCATCTCCTTAAAAAGGGTTGATCAAGAGTTACCGCAATTGAAAAACAATAAATATACGAGTACATGTAACGACAAACAGGCGTCCCCGCGGCGTATGTTATCTTTTTAGGGTTAATGGAATTGTTAAAGCGCCTAAATAAATGTGTATAAAAAAGAAACCAGCAAAACTGACACATATATGTTAATATATTACCTAGCTAAATATATAACAATATTAGTGAGTGCATTCAACATTTTTTTTGTTCGTTAACTTTAGTAAATTAATGTAGGTATTGTGCTTATTATATTTTAAAACCTTATACATATAAAATACAACGTATATATATACAATATTGGTAGCAATTTAGTATGTTTCGGATCCCTAACGTCAGGAGTGGCGAACCCTTAGGAGTTAAAGGTCATATGCGTGCTATCAAAAATTATTTTGGTGTTGTTATTCGTGATTTTTAGTCGTCGGAAAAATTATAAAATAAAAAAATATTCCTCGTAGCATAATTAACAAATTAATAATTTAAATGAATCTTAATATTTCTTATTATTGTTTTTGTGATGTATCCAAATTATTAATTCATTTGCCCATTGGTTCGCCATCCTAGCCTAGGACCATAAATAAATAGGTTTTTTAGCTAATAATTAATTTGTTCATAGTTTTAAAGTATGCAAACAAATGCACAGCGCAACAGTTTATTTTAGAAAACACGAACTTTGTGATTTTTAACTACTAAATTTAACATATTAATAGTTTATCTAGCCCTGTTTAATTACGCCACTAATATTAAATCAAAAATTAGAATTGTAAAGTACAGGGTGCCAACATTTAATTGTTATATTGCAAAACAGTGCACAACAGCAATAGTTCTGCAAAAAGGATATTTGAGAAATGTGATTCATATTTTTTTATTTGTAAGTACGAATGAATTGAATCTATATTTTTTATCTGTATTAATTTCTAGTAATTTGCACTCTTATGTATAATGTACCTATTATCTTAAACATTCGTAAGTAAAGATCTACGATAATGGCACCCTGCATTATAAATAATAAATATTCCTTTATCTTATTTATTAATCTACATTTACATTTTGTAACATTTTTCCACTAACAATTATATTTTTAAATTCTTCATCAATATTTTAGGTATATTTTAACAAACAATTTGAAGAAACAACATAGTTGTTACACATTGTACTTTGGAAGTACCTACTAAATAATTTCATATTATATATATTTTATTTTTGACATTTAAAATAATACCCACAAAAATATCCATTTAAATAACGTTCCAGTATGTTCCACCCCATAGCACCTATAATCCTTTAAATATATATCATTATGCTATCATAATTTTATATGTATTATATCACAATAAAAACATACATCCAAACAATCGGATGTAACATTATATTCATAAAAAACACAAACCAGGATATAATTAATCATTAGTACCGTCTTTCCCAGTGGGAAGGATATAGCTATCCACCTGTTCCATTAAAATACTGAGCATGTTTAGTGTAAGGGGCAGCAATGTGGTACGGAGGGGGTTCGCCCCTGACATATGTCCCTTCCGATATATTGCTTGGACTATGACGATGAGTGATTGTACTAGGCTCGTTAGAAGCAGTTGGCATTGTATCATAAATGTCATACATGTTTTGGGTCAGCAAAGGCTGAATATGACCAAAACTACCATCATCTGATACTAAGGGCGTATTTGTCATTCTGTAAGGATTTGTAGCATTCGTGTGACCTGTCGGTGAATACAGTTCAGGTGATTGTGTAGCAACATATGTGGGACTCGATGCCATTTCATACATATTTGCATTTGGTGAAGAGTTAGAATGCATTGCTTGTGTGAAGTGTAAATCTCTCTCTTCTCTTGGACTAGAATACATGTTATTGTAATGATTTATATTTGGCATTGTGGTTGAACTAACAATTTGGCTTACGGTGTGCAACCGAGGACTTGGTATTTGTCGTGTCACATTTGGATGATAATTAAATACATCATAGGTTTGTCTTCCATATAGTTTTTCCTTGGGACAGGTATATGTCTCTCCTCTATATGTTGTTTCATGGTAACTCTCATCATTCCTTGGGTAGCAAGTGTCTTTCGTGCCATATGTTGGGTTACAATGAAGTTTGCCATCTGCCATACACCTTGAAGCGTATGCAGGTTCATTGTAATGTGGTGCTAATAAAGGTTCTTCAGCACAGGAATGATGCCTATCCTGTGAACTACTAATACTCAACCTTTGTATTTGATCGCAGGTTTCATCTGAACAATTTCTGAAGCTTCTTTCACAATTGCTTTGATAATTTTGGTGTTCAATATAATTCGGCTGCATGGGACAGTTGGTCCTAGTCAGATCTTGACGCACATATTTATCATTTTGAGTCAAACTATAATGAGTTGTAGCCAACGAATAGGAACTGACATCATCATCTTTATAATCATTGGTATCATTCACATTGTTTTCAGAATAAAGGGCATGGTCAACACTTTTATAGGTATCTTGCTCATGCGTTAAATCTAAGGGTTTATCATAAGAATTTTCAATCGGTAAATTGTCATATAAAGATACATTCATAGGATCTTGCTGTGATAAAGCCACCTTATTTTCTTTACCATTCGCTACAACTTCAACGTTTTTATTATCAGATGCAAATCTTTGCTGCAATGTAGGGGTGATTTTAGCAGCCTTTATATGAACAGCACTTTGCATAGGCGGTGTAATATCCTGAGTTCCATCTTTGTGGATATTTCTTGCATGTTTTGCCATAGCTCGTAATTCTTTAGGATATGGAGTGGGTGCACGTCGTAGCTGTCCACCTTTTTCTGGTACTTTAATTGTAGGTTTCATGTCAACAAAACTGATATGTCTTGCTGTATTTTGAACTTCACCGGTTAGAGGTTTGTCCTTATTAGTTTTTATGTCAATAGGATCCAAAGGCACTTGGGGAAATAGAAAACATGTTAGGACTTGCTCATAAGTATGAGGATCTACCTCAGAATGCATGGGCACTAAGGGTTTGCTTTGATTTTCAGAAAGCCAAAGGGCAACTAAATTCTCACAATTTAGCAGTGACTGTGGCAAATAACTCAAGGAATTTCTTACCAGGTTTAAAACTCTCAATGCTGTTAAATGTCCAATTTCTGGAGGGATTCTTGTCAATTTATTGGCTCTAAGAGATAATACAGATAGTTTTACACAACTGCCAATTTCAGGTGGTACAACCTTTAACATATTTTCGTCAACATTGAGGTATTGTAATTTCCTCAGAAGTCCTATTGATGATGGTAACATATCCAGGTAATTACACATTAACATAAGCTCTTCTAAGTTTTTTAGCTGACCTATACTCTCTGGTACTGAGTAAAGCCTATTGTTGTCCAGTTTTAATGATGTCAAGTTATTTAATTTACCAATACTATCAGGCAACTGTGTTAAACTGTTAATTGACAAACACAAATCTTGCAATTGTGAACAGCATCCAATCTCAGGAGCTAATTCCTCAATCATGTTGTTACTAGCCTCTAAATGTATCAAATTTTCCAAAGGCTTTATAACAGATGTTATATTTGTGAAGCTGTTACCATCAATCCACAATTCTCTGAGTTTCAGAAATCTTCCTATTACTTCTGGAAATTGTTGAAATTCATTTTGCCCTATGTCCAATCTCAAAAGTTCAGTTGATCGAGATAAAGACTTTGGTAAAATCATTAGATAATTATCTCTTAACTCTAATATATTAAGTTGTGCTAATCTTCCAAAATTTCCTGGAAGATATTCAAGGTATGTGTCATTTAGATATAACTCTCGCAGTGCTATTAGGTTTGTGATTGCATCAGGCAATTTTTCTAATGGATTTACACTGAGATCTAAAAATGAGAGATGTTTGAGTGCTTTCATGTTTTCGGGAATAGATGCTAGTGTGTTTCTGTTTATATTTAGATACTGTAGGTTCACTAATGAAGATATAGCCGAAGGGATCGCTTGAAGCTCATTATCGCTTAAATCCAAATACTTTAAACCATGGCACATGAATAGTTGTCGCGGTAACTCGGTGATACGATTGCACTGGCATTGTAATGTTTCTAACGTTCTTTCATAAACAAACACATCTGTCGGAACATCGGTTAGCGATTGATGAGAATAATCCAATTCAATTATATCTTCGACGCCAGGTCTCACACAACATAAAAAATCGAATGGCATTTTAGGAAAACACTATTTTATCACTACGTAAACTATACCATTCCATCAAATACAACACATACTCAATGTTTCTATTTTAGCACAAGTAATTGTTACTACACACATTTAAAACAACTTTTAATTCATAATTTTAGTTTTGTTAAATTTTAATACGAATTACGAAAAACAAAAGTGTTTTATTTTTCCTCGACGTTCGACTAAGTTAAATCATAGACAATAGACTTTTTGGGAGATATGTCAAATTCAAAACAGTCAATTCTATAAACATGAATCACAGCAAATAACATGATTCATCGCGTGAATCATGCGTCAATAGTTTCAAATGATAACAAATAAAATAATAATTTGATAGGTTAAACTTTTTTTAACAAAATAAGTGTAGGAATTTAAATATATTTAGGAACACGTACACTAACGACGACACTAATCTAATAGCTATAAAATTGTGTGATAAAGTTATTTAACTGCATTTTGGATAATAATTAAAGCAATATAAAATATAACATAACCATATGAAATTTATTTGTCTAACCTCGGCCAAATTTCTTAGAGTTATTGTTAAATATGTAAAAAAAATTGGTATATCATTATCTTATGTCAATGTCAATTGTCAACAACAATTTGAATTTAAAAATTGTAAACAATCCTGTTTTCTGTTCGGTGTTCATTGTTCAATTAAAATATAAAATATATATATTTTACATAATATTTTACTATCATGAACATGCTCTGCAAAAGTTTTCATAAAGGGAAATATTATATTACGTTTAAGCGCGGATTTGAAGAAAATAAAAAAGATGTTACAATATCTTTAGACAAGTTATTTGAAAACGATTGTTTGGTAAGTTTTCATTTAAAACTACCATAAAAGGATTATAATTTTATACTTCGATTCTTCAATACAATGATATAAAATCATTAAAGTGGTATTTATTTGCCTACAGAAATTGACATTGTCTGATGAAGAAGATCCTATGTTTTTGTGTAAAATACAAATAAGTCGTTGTGATTACGAGGAATTGAAAAAGCAACAGGGTCTTTTAATCGACTTTGATAACTTTCCTTCACAAGTTGTTAGACTTCTGCAGCAATGCATTGCAAATAATATGTGAGTTTTATTTTGTATTATAATTTCATGTTTTATATTTATAATTTATATAGCGTAACCATCATCAATTTTTTATAGGTTTTTAATTCTAAATCAAATTAATCCTGTTAGTTATAATTTTGAAGTAGTAGAACACAATGAATTCAAAAGGCTTGTTCATTTGTCTTTGAAAACTGGGCCAGCTTGTGATGATGACATAAAACAGCATATGGCTGAAACTATTGCAGAATTAAAGGTATATTGTCAATGTTTTATACTTCTTATGTTAATTATTAAAATAAATAACTAATTATATACTTGAAGAGCATTAATAAATGGAATACCAAAATTGAAAAATTTATAAAGGGTATAATAAAACTAAACATCACACAAAAATTGAATAATATACCCAACTGGGAGATATAAAGATATAATGGATATTTCACAATATACTTGTGATATTAATTTATATGTTCTGTTGTTTTCTTTGAATGTAGAGAACACTTTCAGTCCTTAAGAATTCCACATCAAGTGCTGAAGCATTATGGAATGAAAGATGTGCGAAAATGGAGGTTAAAGTACATGATATGACAATGGCGTTGGCTAAAATGGAAGAAGATAAACTTAGAAGGGAAACTGAGTATCAGGAAGCTTTAAGACAGGAGAAGGATAGACTAGCACAGGTTTTAGTTTTGTTAATAAAATTAATCATGAAAATTGTGTAGTGTGTACTGTATACATGTATTATTTTATTTAACATACATATTTTAGTAACACACATAGTACATGCAATAAATATTATTAATTATATTATTATTAACGTTTCACATTTTTGACTAATTGCCTGGAGATATGGTATATGAAAATAATGTCTCATTAGAAAACTAGTGACTCAAAAATTAAATATCTAACTTGACTTAGCTATACACAATCACTAATTTAGTCACAAACTCTGAAACTATTTTAGCATGTGTGTATTATATGATAATTACATATTTATCAATATCATGTGTAAATTACAGGAAAAACAACAAATACAGAAAGCAGCTGATCTTAGTGCAAAGAATCTACTGACAAGTTCACAACAGAACTTAACTATAAAGGATAAACAAATTGAGGATCTGAATCATGTGAATCGACAACTTAAAGATAATATTACACACTTAGAACGGCAAATGAGGTGAACACTTAATACTGCTTTCTTATTTTTATTTTCTAAAGAATAGAAAAAAGAAAGTATCAAATTTGCCACTTCGGTAGCATTTTTTATTAGAAAGATTACAACTCTGTAAAAATAGGTTTAATAAAAACTATTTACACACTATGTGCTTAGACTCTAATAATAATGATAATATACATTACAGTGACAAAACACAGAGGATCAATTATTTAGAAAAGGAAGTGCAAAAGTTTCATCTAGAAGTAACAACATTTTCCGCAAAGAATGTTTCTCTGGACCGAGAAATAACAGAGAAAGACAAACAGATACATCAACTAAACGTGAAATGTGGTAGTTTGGAAAAGGTAAAATTATGCCCTTACATAAAAAAGATGTTCGAGTTCCAACTTTAGTCTCCAGAAAATAAAAAGTAAAAAACTTTTAATCAACAAGATACTTAGCCTTACGCAATATCATTGTGTTTGTATTTTTTTTGATAAAAGGGGTACTTTATTTTATGACTATTAATTATTTTTCTTTTCAGACTATAAAAGATAATAATGATGTCATAAAGGAACTTAGTGAAAATGTCCAGACATTAAGCATGGAAAAGGTAAGTGTTGTTCTTATAATTATTATATTCATGGTATATGGATGTAGCAAAAAAAAAATTATTTACTCTCAAAGACATTAAAGTATATTTTTTTTCATAATAAATTGCAGAACAGTTTAGAAAGGCGACTATCACTAAGTGAATCACTCGCTAATAGAAACAATGAAGCAGCTCAATCCACATCAGAACAGCTGTTGAAAGCAAACCAAATAATATCCAAACAAAATACTGATATCATTGAAATGAAAGAGAAAGTGAGTCCATTTTTATAACAATTTTTGATATTTTATATTTGATCATATGAAATATACTCTATTAAATAAATAATTTATGCGTTCAAGTGTAAGAGAAAATCATTAATTAATTATAACAAATGTGGCTAGATATTTTCAAATAAATAAATTGTTAAGGATATTATGTGACAATTCAAATATTTTGTAACTTTACAATAATGATTCATTATTTGTAGCTTTTGTGTAGAACAGCTATTGCACTAGAACAAGAAAAGGTTATAGAAAGGAATGCTAAGGAAATTGAAGATTTAAAGTCTGAACTACAATCATCTCAAGAAAGTATGGATAAACTGAAAACTGAATTTGAGACCTTGAAAGAAAAATATGAGCTTCATGAAATGGCTTTGAGGGATAAAGAAGAAACAATTAAAAATAATAATATGGGTGAGTGAATAATTAGGATGTGTATTGTTAACTATCGTGGCGGTTTCGCCCGCATATGGATTATCATAATGCTTACTACCTTATGCTAATTTAATTATCTATCAACCTATCTGTCATTTAGGATTTATGCGTCGCTCAAATAAATATATACACTACTGCCACTTTTATTACATTATGTTTAAATTTCTCATGTCTTTCACAAGTTTAATTATATCTTTGTATATATCATATTCAAATAATAATGATAAATTGTTGTTTTATATTGCAGTGATACAATGGTTACACAAAAAGATGGAAGATAATAACCAGCCAATGGACAAACAACCAAACATAAATGTAGCCAGTTCTACACCATATTTTTTGAACAGAAACAATAGTGTACTGCATGAATCGGACGAATCTATTAATTTTTACGGCACATCTAAGTAAGAATAATGTTTTACAATAATATAAGATTAATAGGTAAACTATGAAAATCTTGTGAATTTTCAATTGTAACTTTTTATTTCAAAACATGCATATGGGGTATTAAGTACTATTTATACCATTTTTTTAAAGGGCAACTATCAGAGTTTGTTGAGTATACAAAATCCCCTTACCTGTAATCCATTGTATCTAAATACATAGAATATATCATGTAAGTACAATAAATATGATATTAATTTGATGAATTGTTCTTATCTTAAAGATCAAATGTAGAAGATAGTCCGAATATCATGCAGACAGACAGACCTGCAAGAGGACTAGATCCCAAATATTTAAAACCAGTAAGCGATGACAGCAAAGGAAAGAAAAAAGGTATTTTTTTAATTTAATTACTTTATAAAAATATAATAATGGCATATAAGAAGATAAAAAATATTTCCATATTTGTTTTTTATGCTTATTTTCAGAAACAATAAAACCAACTTCTGCACAAAATAAAGGAAAAGAGAATAGGAATGTGGAATTACCTAAGGTTGATTATAGAGAAAAAAAATCTTCAAAAGCGACGACGTATCGAGCAACACCAGTATCAGCCTATTTTCCTTGACAAATTATTAAATAAATTATTATTTTTCAAT
>JADANM010006310.1:7201867-7269376 GCA_026213755.1 Eurema hecabe | reverse complement strand
TTAACAGATGTTTCTTAAATAAGTCTCAAAATCAATTAATAAGACAAAAATAGCACAAGATTACAATTGAATTTTGTTTTTTATTCTTGTAAGTACATAAATATATTATGTATTGAACATAATACATTGAAAATAAATATGTTTGTATCGCAATCAATTAGTTGGAATTTTCGTAAGCATGTTATAGATACGTACGGATACCAGGTATTTGTGAAATAAGTACACGTTAACCGCTTGCATTGTTAAGCGGTATCCTTAAGTAACCGGTAATTAGACACTTGAGTGCATGTATCAAGTCTCAATACGTTTATCAGTATTTCTTATACAACTAACTACCGGCTCTGACTTCGATCGGCTGATATATTTATTAAATTCTTTTTATCCATGGGAACATTCTCCATCGTCCGAAATAACACATGTAAGGTTCCGACTGAAACCCCACGGTGTAGTACTATACCGCTGAGAGACGGAATCACTTGTGCTCTTGCGGACTACTCCGTAACCCCGTCAGACATTTATATAGGTAGTCTACCTCTTGTCAGTTTGAGAGTCATTTTGAGAGGTACAGCCAGCTGCCAAAGTATACATATGCTTGAAACAAATAATTTTGACACTTAGGTATTTTGTATGTAGTGTCGTGATTAGAAGGCAAAATATTCATACCTTTGGTACCTCTTTTTTAAAGTACATATAACAATTCTGTAATAATAAAAATATTGAAGAATTGATACAACGCGTTACAACTAAAAATGTGTATTAACCTGTTACAATATCGGTAAAAATAGATTATCTAATAAGTTAACTCGTAAGTTTAAAAAACGTTACCCTGCACGGATGTCCCCTCTTCAAATTTTTTGCTACATTTCGGCGCCCTAGTTTAATTTAAGTGATAACAAACTGAACTGAAACGTTCAAAAAGGTCCCTCAAGTTTCCCAACTAAATATTAAGATAAATAAGCGGTTGTTCAAAGCCAAGTTTAGGTAATAAAATATTCGAACATGCATCGGAAGCAGTAGGCAAAAGCTATAAAATAAAAATAAACCTGATGCGTTTTCTGTTTGGGACCGCTTATGTGTAGTAATATGTTATTAATACAATCGTGATCCCAGGAAGCAGGTATTCTGGATTCATCTGGAAACAGGATATCGTATGATCTTTCTTCCAGGAAGTTCTTAATATATTTTGTGTAAATAAACAGATTAATAATACAGAGTCAACCTCAACACGTAATTGGCGAACTTTTGCTTAAATAATTATTTTCTGTATTTTATTTATAGTATAGCGTTGATATTATGGACTTTTATTTTTCCTTATAAGTAAAATCGCATTCTAATTTACATGAGTCCGTTACAAGGCATTTGTGAACTTCAGTGCAAGTGTACTGAAGGAAGTCGGAATCTAATTCATATAAGACAATAGGCTTGCAATCGACCTTAACCTCTTCTGGTGTTTAGAGATGGTTGTTACAAAATTTATCTTCGAGCACTATGTCGCTAGTTATTTAAAAAAATCTTTCTAGAAAATCTCGACTTTGACCCGTAAGAGTATGCAAATTTTTTTGAAAATTAAAACTAATTAGTGAATAAGAGGCCTTTGCTAATTAAAATTGTTCTTTTTAAAATTTATGTTAATTACGTCCATCAACGTTATCGTTTTATCCTGTATATTTCAATATGGCTACGTACTCATTAGGAAATTTCATTAAGCATAATTTATAAATGTATATTTATAACTTTCAATTTGTAACCACAACAGCCGACCGATGAGATAAATATTAGCCGAATTAAGGGCCGGTAATTACAAACGTTTATAGATAGCGTCTGGGCCCATAGTGGCGTGATGAGACGTCATCCGATCAACGGAACATCGTTCCGGATATGAAACGGTGATTACCATTTACATGCCTATACGTGTCTAGTACCAACTGCTTAATACGCAGCCGTGTATTTGTAATTAGTTTTCTTTTACAATTCTAGGAATTTATTGCTAATAATATCAGAAGTAACTAACATATTCTGGTCTCTGGCATATATTCAAACTAATTACGGCTCATATTGCCACCAATACCTACTAGGCGTTGCCTAGTTTTAATTATACATTACTGTTAAAAATAAAATATTTCGTCATTCCACCCAGTGACTATCAGCACTTCGTAATCCGCAGTCCGTAGTTCGAACCGTACAATATGTCAAGTGGTGTACGCCGTACGGTCCTATATCTGTAATCTTTCGCGCCACGAATCCTCGGCTGTGATTGGTGGAGGCACATGGCGTGATGCACGCGTTAGTCTGGCGCACGCGGCCGGCGCGCGCGACGCTGGCGCCCTCACTCTACGTTGGCCATACGTTTTATACACTACAGCACTCGTGACGTAGATGTCACGTAGTCTCGAACCACGCGATTTGACGTCAGTGCCCCGCAGTAGAAATGAAGGTCATTGGACGATTTTGATTAGCTATTCAGATTTGTCTGCAAATTACTTGATATCTATAATAAAAACAGTTGATTTGTCGCTTTTCTGACCTACACGGTAATCGTCGCAAGGTCAAGATCGAATCTATTGTACATAATAATGGTGATTAGGCTTCCGATCGCGATTCTTAGTATTATTCATCCGTCAACTGAGGAAGTTTTTTTACATTGCATAATGTTTTTCTCGTCTTATAAATAAGTAGAATAAGTACAAACAATAAAATGATGATCTGGGACTTCCGTAATACGCTATACAAAGGGCACTCCTATTTGATATCAGAGAATCTCATATTTCAAAGCTAACGATTTGGAACGTGCTTCTTAAAATCCCATTCACTGTGAGAATTAAAAGATCGTAGGACAGTGACGTTAACACAATACCCTGTAGTCTCCATAGCCAGACAGATTCATCGGTAACTTTACTTTCTATCGGCACTCAGTTTTCTGTATGTGAACCACTTATAAAGTTATCATTTTTACTTTCTCCACGCCGCTGTGTAATTAAGAATTTTTGTACTTTTACCGAACATTTAATTTCAAAAGAAATATTGAAAGGAATCGATGATAAGTAATGTTTATTCGTTAGGTCACGTTTGCAGCGAAGCTATTCACATTATAACGATTAAAGCTTTTGTTGCATAATCAAGGGACGTGGAGAAGGTATTTGTATTGTGCTTCATAAAAGCACACCAACAATAATGCTTAGGGGACCATCAAAGGAATGATTTATGAGTGTCAAAACGATTTCAAAGAATTTGTGTAGGGTATTAAGATTTGTACTTTAATCGGCGTATAAATAAATCGTATTTGAAGCCCGCGTTAGAAATTATACAACTTAATTCATATGGAATATCTCATTGTTACCTGTATGTATTTAAATTGGTGTATTTTTAGTCGTGAACAGTATCTACTGACGTAGTTGTTAATTTCGGGTGCCGGAAATCTTTCAAAATAATGTTCTATTCATGAAGAAAAATATACTCGTAAATAAAGGGATTTCTCTCGTACTTTTCCTTTCGCTTGGAGTTACTTAGAAAGTACAATGGTTAAAGTACTGTTTGTACATTTAAGTAATAAAAATGTAGTAATACTAATAAATTATTACTAAATTTTTGCTAGCAACAAAATAGTATGGTCTAGAAGAAGAAAAAATAATTACGTAAATTGTATTGACGCTTAACGTTGTTTAATTATACCTAGATTATAACTTTTTATGCTATTGTTGCAGATAATTTAAGAATATTATTCATAGTTTAAACAAAAAAAAGTATATCTAGATTGTAGAGGTTAGAGAGAAGGAAGGAAACGTTTTATTTTTATAATCTATCCGACGATCTTTAAGAAAAATATTATAAGAACAGTGTACATATGAAGCAATTTAGTTAAAATACTTTGATACAATTTCGGCAAAAGGATACTTTGCATTTCAAATTTCTGTCTTGTTATGTAAGTTTATTCCGAGTATTACTGCTTACAGCGTCTACGAATGGTAATGGGGGCAAGCCGTTCTAATATTTGGTTACCCTCATGATATCGTTCATGTGTGTTTGATGTGTAAATTGTGCGAAACACACCCATCTGTTGAAGCGCAAATACGATTTAAAAGCTCATAATGCAATTATTCCGCTGTGCATGGGACCCTTAGATAGGGTTTTTAGATGTTTAAGTTTAAACAGGCTTGTTGTCGGTGCACTGCAAACAGTATTGGCATATCCGGCATCAAACCAGGCGAAATTTTTATTTAGGCTTTTAATTGATATGCGTAAATGAGTTGTCTTTTAAATAATTGTATTTTTTGATAATGGGATTGACGTGGCTTTAAGGCTATAAGTCCTAGAAACAAGTAATTATTATTAAAAAAACAAAATACCCGACTGCACACTAAAAAAAGAGTAATTATGTCTTTATCCCGTGGGACTTTTAGGATAAAATGTATCCTATGACACTCCCGTAATCAAGACAAATCTAACGATACCTCATACATCAAAATCCATCAAGCCGTTTAGGCTACAGGAGGTCACAAAGGAACAGACATACATACTTACATACACTCGAAAAACATTACCCTCTTTGGCAGTCGGGTAAAAAACAAAGATTAAAAAAATCTTCCGTTTTGGGAGACGTACGCGGGTGAGATTGAGAATGAAGGCAAAAAACTGCTTAATCAGGGTTTTATTTATAAAATGGATTACATTATCAATACATAGCATAAAACAAAGTCGCTTTTCGCGTCTGTCCCCTATCTATGATTAGATCTTAAGAACTACGCAACGGATTTTGACGCGATTTTTTTTCAAATAAATAAAGTTTCAAAGAGCAGGAGTAAATGTACATTCACAGATGATTGTTTCTGCGTGCCTGTAAACCCTTCAAGGTGCAACAAGGCAGGAACATTCAGGGGGTTTTTAGTCGGTAGTCATTCAGAGCCCAACATAACCCGTCCACCTCCCCATGGTGGGCGGATATCCGTAACAGGATTTTTCCCCTGAAAAAAAAAGAAAAAAAAAGGGGTAAATGTACATACACAACATGTATGCATTAGAAGCCGGAACGGGTCGCTAGTATTAGTTAGACACTTAATTTTTTCAGATTTTCAGAGCCAGTAAATTAATTTGTGGGGGTGTTTTAATATAGATAGCGCGTCGTACTCGCCTTGGTAAACGTCAATACTTTTTTACCAATGATTGTGTAAGAATAATTTGACATTCACACCGTGGAATGTTTTCAATCGATTTAAAAATACATCACTCGCTTGGCTGGTAACGGTTTTGTTTTAACAAAACAACAGTTTTTTCCGCATATTGTAAATACTTATCAATATTTTGTGTTTTTTTTATTATTTTTTCGGTATTTATTAAACAGTATTATATCGTATGTTGTAAAAGTTATAAACGTTTTAATTCGCTCATACCCTTGCGATGTTATTGGGCTTATCTAAACTGATTACAAGTGATAACAATATTCTACAATGATTATAAGTTTTAGGCACGTCTACTCTTATTGATTAGTCAATTCGTAAACTACATTTTGTATGGAACACGGGCGAGACTGCTTTAGAATACAATGCTTTATAAAATGCTGTGTCATCTTGTTTTAATTAAACTGAGGCGCTTACTAGTCAAAATCATAGGACATGTTTAACTATGGTCCCATGCTGAGTACTTTCTAAGGCAGCTTTGTAAGAATATTTGATGTACTTGACAATACGATACATAGACAGTTCAACTCTTGAAAGAGAATTGTAGCCTTTTCTACTTAACACTCTGGTGGTTCAATCAAATCCGCAAATTAAAGCTTAAGATACTTCAGAGCCTTTGATTTATGAAATAGAAAACATGATAAGACATCCCGTCTCGTACCTGCATTATGTACAGACGGATAGCTTCCCAGAAACCCAAAAAGTGTTAATGGAAACAGGTTAGGAGTTCCGGTTTATGTATTTATGAAAATATATAATAATTTAGCGAGCGGTGGCCATTTACCTCCCAAGGTCAGCGTTAAGGTTGCAAGTTTTAATTGCCTGTATGTTTTGTAAGAGGAATTCAAAAGAAACCATTCATCCTGTTCAAATGTCTATTTCTTTTAATTTGATTAATTGGCTGGGTTTACATCTTTATGAGCGTATTAAATTAAGAATCACGATTGATATTGGAATGTTATTTTACAATACTACGTGTTACCACGCATCTCTTCACGTTTGGGGAAAATATTTCTTAATTGGACTGATTCCTTATGATGACGTTTTATTATACTTGTAAGACAGAATTTTACTGAAGTCTTGACACTTATATAAGTAAAAAGAAGTAGCTAGTGTTTCGAGGAAAGTGCGATCTCAGTGCTTTCTATGGCTATTATGATACAATTTTACGCACTTTTACTTGATATATTGTAACGCAAGACAATTTCTCTACTAACTGTTCTTGTTTCGTCGCAGGTGTGCTGGATGATGTAAAGAAAGAGTTCCAGATACATGACGACTATGCCGGTTTACTGCAAACGGTGTTTGTGGTGGCGTACATGGTGTTCGCGCCGATATTCGGATACCTGGGAGACAGGTACTCCAGGCGGGCAATTATGGCCCTCGGAGTCGGCCTGTGGAGTCTCACTACCTTCGTTGGATCGTTCATACCGGTAAATATCCAGATCATATGATTTAAACTTGCACTGCATGATACTTTGGAAATCGATTTGATTAAAGTACGACATATACAGTGCTTTGAGTTTCGGGAAATATAAAGGTATTTACAGTGCTTTACATTTTACCGTCAGTTAATTTCAAATGATCGGAAAACCCAGTATTGAATTATTGAAGATAGATCGAACATATACATATTTTCCTTATATGTTTAAATATTAAATTGCACGCTCACATTTGGTTTGTAAAGGATTTTATTATTTTAACACATAGCTACTTAAAATTAAAATAAATAGGAAGCTATTTTTTATCCTACTCAAGTATGTACTTTGGTGCTTGCATGCATGCTGAACAATTTTAATTGGATGAACCGGTGGAGGTAAATTTTCCTTAATTCAGACAGGATAAGCCCTTGCGGAAATTGCAAAGTAATTATTATTATTAGGTAATTTTATAAGCTAAAGTCTAAAATTAGCTGCCTAATAGATGTCCGACAATGTCCTATTCACCTACTGAAACTAATTGTAAATGACAAGAATTAAAATTACTTTCAGAACTTCGCGGCGTTCGCATTCTTCAGAGGCCTAGTTGGCATAGGTGAAGCCTCATACTCTACAATAGCGCCCACGATTATAAGTGACCTGTTTGTTGGCAACGTGCGCTCGAAGATGCTTGCATTTTTCTACTTCGCCATACCAGTTGGAAGGTAATTAGATTATTTTGTTTTCAGATCATATTTCTTCAGGAAATTATAGTACGTATATGGTACTATTCATAGAGTAAATGAAGCAAATGGTGGTGAATGGTGGAAGTGAATGGTGAATGGTGGAAGCAAATAGTGCTAATGGTGATTGATGTGTAAAGCAATACAGTTAATTTGGAATATTCGCACCTTCAATACTGATTCAATTAGTGTACTCTTACAATTAGTTGACCAAATCAAGTCATACTAACATTAGCTAATTAAAAATAATGAAATCATCAGAATCTGTATTATATGAATCCGAAATAAAACGAACATTTTTATTATAACTATTATAGTATATAAGTTAAGGTTTCATGATCAAAAATACATGACCTCATTGGTACTCATACCGTATATAACAATGTGTTAACTACATAATCGATTGTTAAAGATTTCGAAATTTAATACGAATATGACATTAACTGCCAGAGTGCGTTTTGCAACCGGCTTGCTGTAGGTAATTGAACTGATACGGTCGGTGAGAGGTCGACAGATAATAATCATGGAAAAAACTGACCGGCTAACATCAGTGGGACGTTACCCGCTTTATGTGGCTTTACGTCAATCTGTAGGCGTTAAGTGTATTGGCGATAATTGTTGGTAACCGACTATGATCGTATGATCTGATACATTGAACAATATGATCTCATAGTCATAGGTCACTTTTTATATGCTCGATTGAAGTTGGTTGTTTTGATAGAAACGTGTTTAAAATTTCTTATAAGAAATCTTTAGAGCACACGCATGGCTTTTTATTGTAACTTATCGTAAATATTGATCGCGTCCGCTGTTTATTGCAAGCTAGCCAAAACTGCATTGCAGTCCAAAGTTTGCATCTACAATAACAAAAACAAGTCCTACATAGTTTTCATACAAACTAGACTACTGTGTTAGCGATTCAGTGTCGTAGTTTGTTCATCAAATTGTAATTGCATTAGTCACGGCGAACAGCGTTCTTAGCATTTTGGTTTGATTAATATGTCAATTACATAAACCGGTTGAGGTCTCTTAAAACGTAATTGTTGCAGGATGTCAATGACATTAATGGAAATTATTTGGGAGGGTCCTTGCGTTCGGAGAAGAATGTTTTGTAAGAGTTGTGTCGTTTGTTTTTGAAGCGCGTGTGGGATAAGAATAGAACGTGATTAATAATAAACGATACGTTTCTATATTTATTTGGTTTGGTCTCGAAATGAGTCGAGGATTTATTTAGCTTTCCATGAGTTAGGCCGTTCGGGTAAAATTTGGTAGAATTCAAAAGTATGCACTTTTCAATTACGTATTAATATTTGTAATGCACTTAGTACTGTAAAACGAATGTTCTTATATAAAATCTAAAGAAAACACATTATCGCCCTGATTTATGGTCAAGCTACGCAGTTTATATTGAGTTGATTGCATCTAAACTTAATTAGCACTTATTATTATTATTTACTCGTAAACGTGGAATGTTATGGAATATTAGACGCATTGTATATAAATGAATAACTCATATGTTTATTACTTACATGATGTTGCCAACGGGATAGGTTAAAGATAGGTGATAGGTGATAATAACAAAAGGTAATGAATGAGTGATACCGCTTATCAAATGCTAATGAGGGTTATCTGTTGATAACGGTGTTTAAAAACAATCTTCGATTTATAAACAACAATATTATGATTTTGTCTCGGTTTTGATTGAGATATGGTCTAAAATAATATTTCATAGCTCTACGACATTAAGATATATAGATTTTATGTAGATAAATTTTATTCTAATAAGTTTGAAGATTTGTTAGCAATGATATAACATATTATTTATGTACTGTATATATTATTAAAATTGATCAGGAAATAGTGTTTAGTGATTTAATTATTTGAAACAGGCCTAAACCGAATGTGATCAATATGACAAGTTTTGTAGGTCAAGTTGCGATAGGTTAGTTCTGTGATGACTTTAATGTTTGAAATACATATGACACAATGTAATACATGTTTTAAGATAAGAGGTCACTGCTTAGTGCCAAAATAATTTAACGTACTATTGGAGTGCATATAAAGTTAGATAAGTTTTTATTCCAAATTTTTATTATTGCTATTGTTCTGGATTTAAGTAATTATTTTATAATTACGTCGTTAAAATTGTACAAAAGGTGAAAGCTGACGATACATGTTCGTTACTTTAAGGCTTAAGCACTTATAAATTGCTAGCTGCTTCGCGCAGTTTTACCATCCATTTATGCATGTATTATACACATACATTTAAGCATACATAGGTACGGACAGAAGTAAAAGATTTTCTTTTTGACCGACTTCATAAAAGGGAGGAGGGTTCCCAATTCGACCGTAAAAATCCTTTTATAGTTATACGTTTGTTCGGGCATAACTTCGTCGTCTATGGATCGATTTTTTGTTCCTTTTTTGATTTATACTATGTAATAATTCTAAAAAGCAAGGATGTTTAATATGTGATTAATATGATGGTTTTAATTATTAATTAATGTTTCCAGTGGCTTTGGATATATCGTGGGGTCAGTCGCCGGCGCGGCGGCTGGTAATTGGCGCTGGGGTCTCCGCGTGACCCCGATCCTCGGGGCAATCGCTGTTGGCCTCATCACCTTCGTGATGCAGAACCCTGAGCGGGGACAGGCTGAAGAGAGCCGTATGCAGCCCACCACGTATAAGGATGATCTGAGATCGCTCGTTAAGAAGTGAGTATAGTTCGAGACATAGGTAGAAGAAAAGGAAAGCTTCGAATAGATCCTTATCTTTGTATATAGCTGGATAATACTTAATAATACTTTCAAAAACATTCCATTGGTTTTGTATATTAAATAACATAGACTTTGTTTCCAAACCGATGGTTTCAAATATATCAAGGGTGTAGATTTCTAATCTATTGATTTGTAAATTAAAAAATATTCCTTTAAAATGTGCAAATATTTCTTCCCCATATTTGCAGTCCGTCTTTCATGCTGTCGACGCTCGCGTTCACGTGCGTGGCGTTTGTAACGGGCGCGCTCGCGTGGTGGGGCCCGCAGTTCATCTTTCTCGGCCTCACGCAGCAGCCCGGCGTCGACATCACGCTCGAGAGGTATGTCACCGACTGGCTGGAAATACCTTGACATAACAATTTTTTTTATTTCAATGTACTGGCTGGAAAAAAAATTGTCAGGTCATGTATCTGTTTTTTTTAAAGAATTGGCTGGAAACAATACATTTTTTTTTTATTAAGAGCGTTTCGGACAGTACTATAATGTATTATGTTTTGGTAAATAGTAGAGTGTCTGGCTGGAGAGAGAAATATAATATTATGTTTTTGAATAAAATAATATGTGACATATTATTATGTACATTGAAATTTTAAGAAAACATTAATAAAAAAACAGGGTCTTTATTGATAAATCTACAGCTAAATTTCAGCTCAATTATAAGTGGAAATGACTTTAGTTTGGAGCTAATTTTGAAATATAAAATTTTATACAATTGGCTTTATTCAGTCTAAAATTTAAGTTTTTTTTGTCTGTGTAAAATTTAATGTTTAAGTATGTTGCTTTAAGATAAAAATTGTATAGACTTGGATTATTTTGCTTATAGTTACTTATTTAATATACTGTAATATATAATTAAAATAAACTGCGCTTAAGTAATTATAATATCGATCGAAGTCTATACAATGTATTTTGATTTATGCTTTTTTTACTAACAACACTGTATGTTCACAATACCTGTGAATTAAAAATGCTTAAAATGCGATATCTGTTAGAAACTAAGCTTATCAGGTTTACGTGAATTGGCGGCGATCTTTTAGGGATATAGAATTAATATTTTTTTATCAATTGTTCTCAAGATCCTTTCTCTGGTGATAGTACTTACTTAATACAACAGCAGAGTATATAATATAAGGCTCGAAACGCAAGAAGTAATAGTTTATTGAACAAATATAACTTTAGTTTTTTGAATGTCAAGGTTTTTGTTTGATATCTTATTAGAGTTGCTTTTACAGTGGTAAATCGAGTTGTCGAATAACTCGTTGCTATTAAAAAGTTATTAAAAGTATAGAATAATTTTTGAGTTGAATTTTTTGCTGTAAATGCGTATTCGATTTCGAAATTTGAAATAACTCCCAAATTGGAGAGCACCAGTACCAATTGAGTGACGAGTGCCGGGTGGGTGACTGTATGTGTGCGCGTGCGCAGCGTGGCGTACAAGTTCGGGCTGGTGGGCATGGCAGCGGGCGCGTGCGGCGTGCCGCTGGGCTCGGCGCTGGCGCAGCGCCTGCGCGCGCGCGTGCCCGACGCCGACCCGCTCATCTGCGGCTTCGCCCTCCTCGCCTCCGCCCCCCTCGTCTACTTCGCCCTGATAGCCGTCGCCTTCGTCCCCGCCTTCACCTACCTCTCCATCTTCCTCGGCATGCTCACGCTCAACCTCACCTGGTCCATCGTCGCCGACATCGTCCTGGTGAGCGCGAGATGAGATAGCGACCGATGTACTCATGTGTAGGCAGGGTCCATTATCATACATACTAATAGAGCATGGTCGACGCCAGATGTCATTGCTTGTATGCGTTTTGTTAGTGCTAATCCGATGCAACAATAGCTAGCTATCTACGCGCATATGTTATGATAGAAGGCTGTTGTTGTGCTGTGATCTATTCGTAAAAAGGGACATTGTTATTAATAAAATATATTTTGATCGACTCTTTATATACTTAAAGACCTTTTTGCAAATAGACCACATCATCTGCTAATAAATAATAAGGGGGAAAATAACGAGATATATTTGTATCTCTTTGTTTTCCCAACCAGAGCGTATATGGGGAATCCTTGTTGCGTTTGATCTGGTATAGTCAAGGATGCAAGCTCGCCGAAAACGTATGCCATTCTATTTTATTAAATTAAGAACTGCAAATTTGATATTTCGTTATTTTACTGGCTGAAAATATGCTTAAAAAAAGAAAAATGAATGGTATGCGTGGCCGCGTACGTGTAACGTGGCCAGTCGGCGGGCAAGCGTCGCCGCGAGCGCACGGCTCTCGTTCGGGTGCTGTATGGTCGGGATGTTGCAAGGGTGTCGCTAATGTTCGGCGCGGTGACGATGCTGGCGGGGCTGGCGGGCGTGCCCATGGGCACGTGGCTGGGCGCGGCGCTGGTGAAGCGGTTCCCGCGCGCGCACCCCACCATATGCGGCGTGGGCCTGCTCATCTCCGCGCCGGCGATGGCCCTGGCCATGCTGCTCTGCGAGGGTTACTTCTACGCGCCCTTCGTGCTCATGTTCATCGGGGAGACCGCACTCAATCTCAACTGGGCTATCGTGGCTGATATGTCGCTGGTAAGGCGCTTCATGTGGAGATATAAGGGTTACATATTAATAGGTGGCACTTCTTCTTGGTCGGTCGGTCGTTAGTCGTCTATTAGATCTGTACCGTAGTAAGTAAATGGGATTGATAATTTTATTATTACAGTTTGCATAGAGCATCAATGAGTTTCTTTTTAATTTACATTTTGTATAAAATTATCATATCATATTGATTATCCTAATAAAAATAATAAAAAGGATAATTAATTATCGACTAGACAAGTTGTTTCATTAAGTATTCGTATCTGTAATAATAGCTACTTTTCACATATGTACGTAACTGCATGGGTATATAGAGCTTTAAAAGTAGCTTTAACTTGTATATTATACTGTCATCACAACGGGTTTAAAAGAATCATCGCGATTGTTATGCAAATAAGTTAGTTAAGGTTACAAAATCAGTTCCTTAGCATGCATTCAATTTGCATACATTATCATTTCACAAGCATGTTCACTTGAAACCAGTCATACATGAGTACATTGTAAACGTAAATTTGTATCTAGAAAACAAATGTCGTTATCTCATCTTTTTTTTTTACTTATACTGGGCTGGTTTCAAGGATTTTTGCGAAACAGCGACATCTATTGAGAAGGTTACGCAACAGCAAGGATTAAAGTTCATATGACTCATGAGATTGCATTAATTAGCATATTATTACATAGATGGCGCTGTTTTGCAATAAATATTTTTAGTTATCTTGTATAGCAGTTTGATGAAAAATACAAATAAATATTTAATTGCATATTCAAATATAGTAAGAATTTTTTTTTAAACAATTCTTGAAGGCATTGTAAAACTTGAACTTTACTTGAAATTGATGATAAATGAACTTATTTAATTGGGTTCGACTCCCTCGAAAAGTGTAATAGACCTCAGTATAGAAATACGATTATCTATCTTAATACGTATTTAAAAATATAATATGGAAATTCGTGATTTAAATTTCATTCTATACATATATTTTTAATTTTATTCCATACAAATATAACTAACTACAGATAGGCTATATTTGGATTCTATTTTCAAAACTACGGTTCCGATTATAATTCTTAGAACGTAGAACATTATAATTCCACGTTTAAACACAAATAAACACCTATGAAAGATTTTTAGTATTGCTAGTATTTAATATAAGTGTAATATAATGGGTTATTTATTTGAACAGTACGTCGTGATCCCACCGCGCCGCTCGACCGCGGAGGCGTTCCAAATTCTGATATCGCACATGTTCGGGGATGCTGGCAGCCCTTACTTAGTCGGTGTGGTATGTATTATACGTTTCATTATTTGTTATCGCTTCTAACTGATATGATGAATTTGTGTTATCTTATTCACGCTAAAGTTTAAAAGCTATTTAACAGATTTGAGAATATTACTGAATATATTTGTAATTTACATTTGTATTTTACTGGGGTCTGGGTGTTGCTATGTATTGTAAGTATACAATAGAAAAGTATGTATATTATGTAATTTATTCCGCTATCTAGTTGCCATAACACAAGCTTCTGCTTAGCTTGGAACTAGATGGCGGTGTGTATTATAAATGTTCTGAAAATAATTTTAATAAATTAAATTAAAAATAAATTTAAATCGCCTGATGGTAACTGATATTGCGGTCTACGGTGGAGCGCGTTTGCCCAGAAACCTGTATCTAATACAATTATTAATAACACCCCATACCTATATACATCTATACAATATATTGTAAGCCTCTATACTTACATTTCAGATATCCGAATCTCTAAAGCGTTCTCTAACAAGCCCCACGGAGTCGCCGAGCGCGAGCGTTCAGTTCCGCTCGCTGCAGTACGCGCTGTTCGTCACGTGTTTCGTAGAAGTCATCGGCGGCGTGTTCTTCCTCCTCACCGCATTCTACATCGTGCGCGACAAGCACCGGGTCGATAGAGCTATCGCTGGTTCGTTGTTTGATATTTTTGAATTTGGAACGAGTAGTTTTGAACGCAAGAGATATGTAACCATAGACTGTAGAATGTAGATTAAAAATGTAAAGAATAGATGGCACATTAGTAGACAGTTCGATTAGGATTCGATTTAGGATTTGTTACTACAATATTAATAATTTTAACATATTCAAATATTATCTATACATATAGATATTGTAACTAATTATATATGTTTAAGTATGCCTAGAATGTGCTAGCTTAGCAAAAAATATAACAACAGCTTGTAGATAGTACTTTTTTTTTATTTTAGAACCACGTAGTACGTAACAATGTTTTTACGCTTTCGCTTACGATGCACCTTCACATTTGTTTCAGTTACTTCCAAAATCATATAGGTGAGTTATAGTCTTACTCGCTTGCGCATGTTTTTTAGTAAGCTAATGACCTTATGTAAGAATTTAGTTTTTTTTGTTCGTTACAGAAGCTGAATCCCAAAACGCAGAGCCGTCCCACAGCAACGCGAGCGATGACGTCATATCCGGAGAATAGATAAATGTCAGTCAATTTAGAGCAAATAGATCTGTGAAAGGCACCTTTCACTTAATGTAAATGTTTCATTCGTTTAAAGTATTTATGTGTATGCATCATACACATGGAACGGCTTTAGAGCGCCGCAGAAGACTGATTAAGTATGCACAGCGTTAGTCCGGGTCATGTCAAGAGTGATATATAGTTTAGTGAACAAATTTTGTGTAAGTGAACAAAATTAGGCATCACAATACTTAACACGCTACGTGCCTACGCTAGCTCCAGTCCCCAGGACGGTACACCTCGATATATAAGTACATATTATAATTATTATATTTATTTGTCGATTTTTTATTACCTCGAGCACTTGTTACACAAGAATATAAAGTTTAATTTATTTTGTTTATCCTGATTTGTATACAGTTAGAGTATTAGTAGTGTCGTTGGGTAATTATGTGCAGGGTGATAGGTTTTAAAGCTTACGCTTAATAAAGCTACTGCTGTTTTAATCAAATAAATTTTATGATCTTTACTATACAGAAAAATAATATAATGTATAAGGTGTCACTTTCACCCGGTGATAATTATTCGTTCGACCATAGAATGTGATCAATGCAAAGATTTGGTATTACCTGTTGTTGTGTTCATACAGTTTAACAATTGCAGTGTGATGTTGAATTTTTAGATTACCACAATGAATACAGATTAAAAATATTGTTTTGAAATATAGAAGAAATTTAGTCACCTGTATAAACGGTTTTATTTCACGAGTTTGGAATGTTTGAGTGTGATTTGTGTAAAAATTATGATAATTATTGTATTAAAGTAAGTGTTTCTTTCACAACTGTTTATTATAAAACATGTTTATTGCATTTTTGTCCACAAGTAACAAAACCCACCGTTGCCATAAAGAAAAATGTTGTCAATTATTTGTGTTGAGAATATATTTTTAGTAGTTAAATACAGAAGATTTTTTTTCGTGGAATAGTATACTTATGATGGTGAGTTACTTACTTTTGTGACGAATGTACAGTTGCAAGGTTAAACTGTAATGAATATCAATCAAGACTGAATTGTTTAAAAATTCCTAATAATAATTAATTAATAGTAAACTTGTTTTTGTAAATATCGTGTAGAGTATTGAAGGGAATTGAAAATAAATAATTAATTTATTTTTGAATATTTGTTTTATTTAACGAAAATTCAAATTGAGCGTACATTAATAGGAAAATTGAATCACATATGTTGATTGATTTTTAACATGATGAAACAGGTATGGCACTTAATTGAATTATAAATTTTCCTGTTGCATCAATAAAATCTTATCATAAATTTTGACGCGTCTCCTTAATAAGACGTTCGAGTACAAAAATCTTAAGTCTCACTATGATGTATCAAGTCATTAGGCGGTCAATTTGTATAACGAAATCCAGTTTCGTAATTCTTATTATCATTACAATATTAACATACAATTAACAAAAATCAAATTGTCATGGAATGGTAATTTCAAAAATCACTAGGTCTTAATTAAAAAATAGGCAATAATCCCTATATCATATTATTTTTTAAGCGGTGGGATTAAACTTAACATATTAAAGAGGTAGATAAAACTTAATCAATTTAAAACTAAACAAATTCAAACAAAATAATAATACTTTTAGATATTTTTTCAAATGAAACAGCAAATTGCGCATTAACAAAATTGAGTACGAATTCAATACTGATTAATAAAAAAAACATTAAAATATCTTCAGAATCATTAAATGTCATTAATTAATCATTAACAGCACATCAGAAGGCGACTGAGTCCAGGTTTGATATAAAATTAAAAAATTCTTCAAGAGATTACTTTCTATACGTGTGTTAAAATATCAAAAACCACTAAGACTCAACTAGCTTACTGGTTAAACTGAACTCAATCGCCGATATAATAACAATAAAAACGTAAAAAAGGAATTTAAAATTACTCTTCTGAGCAATAGCTGTTAGTTTCACTGGTGTCTTCATGTCGATCGGAGTAAACTCTTAATTTCTTAGGAATCGGTTCACAAGAATTATAAGAGTCGCTCAGTACTCTCTTATTCGCAGCTAGCCGGACAACAGTCACTTGTTTCTGTAAGTTGTTGTTATTGTTTTCTTCGTCTGACGTGGATGAGACTGTCAAATGTCCATACGTTGTCTGACTATTTGACAGAAGCATGTCAATTTTCATATCCACCTCACTGTCCTGTTGATAAATATTTTTATTTACTGTTGAGTATATTTATGATTTCTTATTTTATGGAAACCAACTAATAAATCTGTTCATTACTTTACTATGAACTAGTACTATGTAATATAAAGTATGTTTATAAATAAAATTATCGTGCATCTGAAGCAAGATTCAAATTTTGATTATCTCTTACTATTTACACAGTCACTATGGAATTTTAATTTCTAGTATGTAATTTGTTATTTTTTAGTATCCACAACATTTTAATTTATTCTATACCAAAATATGCAGAATCCGCTCGATTCAACATAAAAAAAAAAACTTTAAAAAAGGAACTCGCGCACTCGCCTGCATCCACTCATGCGCCAGTATGTGTTGCAGCGTGATGCGTCGCTTGACGTTGACGGCGAGCATGCGGCGCATGAGCGCGTGCGCGGGCGGGCTGACGGTGCGCCAGTGCGCCGCCGAGTAGCGGTAGCGCCCGCTCGTGATCTGCTCGCTCAGCGACATCTCGCGGTACTCCGCCGAGAACGGCAGGTACCCCACCAGGCTGCACAGTACACACACAACACTTATTACATATCATTATGTAGTGATTACATAATATAAAACAAAAACGCTTACTTCTGTCTGTCTCTATGTATGCTTAAATCTTCAAAACTAGGAACCGAATTTCATGCAGTTTTTTTTTATATCCGATAGTGCTTCAAGAAGAAGGTTTATATGTGTATTATACGCATTATACGGGTAAAAACACGGGTCACGGCTAGCCAATAATTATTGAAATTTACCACTGATTATGTAACATAATTTGCCAAGACCATTAAAAAACTTATAGCTGGGCAATTGCAATGGCAAAAAAGAAACACAAGTTTTTAGTCTGTAACCTAGACTTTCATACCTACATAATACATAACTGTTCTCCTGACTGCAAAAGGTAGGTTTAGTAAGTTATTAAGTTGTTTAAGGATGTTGCAATTTATTTCTTTATGAAAACTCTGCAAATAATAAAATGCTTACCAAACAAACAGTATAACACCCAAGCTCCACACATCTACCTCAGGGCCATAGCATTTCTGACCATTCGCTTTGAGCACTTCAGGGGCCAAGTATATTGGAGTCCCACACATTGTCTTCATAAAACTATCCTCTCCAACGAACTTACTCAGACCAAAGTCAGTTATTTTAACAACTGTCTCATCATCTTTACTCTCTAGTAGCACATTCTCAGGCTGAAAAACAAATGTAGTCTAGTAACCAATTTTGTAAAATCAAAATATTGGGTAATGCATCATTATTAATTTTTACTTGGTACACAACAGCCTGTTTACTTATTATTAAACTTATTTAAACATTATTAGAATTATGTAAATCGGTTCAGCTGTTATGGAGTTATGCGCTTACAAATTTTGCCATTTATTTTTATATTAAAAATTTATCTGTGTGTTTAATATCAAATCGTTTTATGATTCTTTCACTGGAAGTTGTCTAAGAATTGATATAAAAAAATAGTAACTATTAGCATCATATTTTACAATTTGTATTGATATAAATCTTTACCAATATAATAAAGAAGTAAAGTTTGTGAGTTGTTAAATTGTATGGGGTAATCTCTGGATCTACTGAATCGATTTTAAAAATACTTTCACCAATAGAGGGGCACATTATTGCTCTGTGTCATAGGCTATATAAAAAAGCGAAAAGGATAACTAACATTATGCCCAACAAATTGGGCACGGGTCAGCTAGTATTTCATAAAACTTACTTTTAGGTCTCTGTGAGTGATGCCTTGAGAGTGTAAGTATTTGACAGCCAGCACTATTTGTTTAAAGTAAAATTTAGTCAGTCTTTCTGGCAAGTGGCCCTGCCTCGTGATTCTGTCAAAAAGTTCACCGCCCTGCATTAATTCCAATATTATATAGACTGCATCATGAGAATCGAATACTTCTTCTGTTGCTATTATACAGGGCTGAAAAGTAAAGCCAGTATTAAAGTTATGTCCATTCATTAATATTTCATCAACCATTACAATAGACTTTGGGGTTGTCCATTAATCACGTGAGACTAGAAGGGGGGGAGGGGTTCGATAAAAATCACGAAAATAACCCAAGGGGGGGGGTGGGGTGTAGTAAGATATCTCGTGTATTTATTTTTTCCTCATTTATTTTATAGTCCTTAATTTCAGAATAAAATAAGATTAAAGTTTATACCTGTATTTGAAATAAGATAATATTGAGAAAATTTTACGATTCCTTGTAGGTACTAAAAATACATGTGATGTTGAGACGGGGGTGGTCTTAAACCTCACTACGTATCACCAATGGGGGAGGAGGGGTTAAAAAATGCTAAAAAAAGATCACGTGATTAATGGACAACCCCTTTGATGAAATGTCTCCTTTATAAAGATAATTAATGTTTATCCTATAATCTTTACGTCAGCAATTATTTAGCAACACTCTTATCAGACAAATGTTGATTAATCTTGATATTTTTACTAATTATAGGTAACATAACTTGGATCAGCTTAGCACACATATATAGAAATTTCATTACATACAGTATTTTAAGTATTGGTACAAGCAAGTTTTGTAATCAACTTACATGTCTTAAAGCTTTCAGAATATTCACTTCATTCATAATTTTAATTGGGTCATTTAAATTGTTCAATTGTCCATTAGTTAATTTGCATTTCTTTATTATTTTCATAGCATATTTTTTGCAGGTCACCTATGAAAAAGCATAATATATGTATACCTTATACAATAATTCAATAAGTATAAGAAAATAAAAATAAAACCAACTTTGTTATAAACTAATTTAACAATTCCACAAGCCCCTTGCCCTAAAACCTTTGACACATAATATTTTTGTGCAATATCCTTGGGGACTCTGTCTTGTTCATTCTTTAATAGATCTTTGAATAAAAATACTGAAAAGAAATAAGAACATAACAATTCAAACAAAAATTAAGTACATAAATATGTTCAGATATAATCATTCGTGTTTAATTAATGATTTATAGAAAAATTATTAACCAAAATGAATGTTCTGATAAAAAAAAATTTATAACTAAATTGAATATTTTTTTATTAAGAAAAGGTAGATAGTAAAAACGAAAAGTAAAATCAGTTCATTAAGCAGTTAAAAACATTTTACACAGCAAGTTTATTATAAACTTTGAAGGCTATTCTTTACCTTTTACTTGAGGATGTGTGATAGAAATCACATCATTGTCATCTAACACTCGACTGTTGTTTTTACCAATTTGAATACCATTTACATATGTACCATTATATGAAAAGTCAGTTAGTATTGCTGGATTTGAAGGTTCTCTGAAAGACATAATATAATACTTATAAAAAGTTTGTTTACGGCTCTTTAGATCTAGAGAGTTTTTAAATTATTTTTTATTCAAGATGATATATCTTATGTAAGAAGAGCTATATGCTTATATTCACAAATGATGAAGTTAAAATAACAAATAAATGCATGGTTTATGTCTTTTAACTAACTAACTTTACTATGTACTAAACAGTGGCTCACTCCGACTCCACCTTTGGTATATACATAAACATTTCCTATACATAATGTTATCTAAACATTCACCCCCAACATACAGTAGTGGACAATGTCTTTTTATAAAAAGTAGTGATGATACAACTAATTTCAACTTACGTCATATCCCTTCTAATAACAAAGTGTTGTTTGCTAACACTTTTCATAATATTCTCCTGTATGGCATCCCTTTTGACCACAAAAGTGCATGTTAATCCTCTACCAAGACTTAGTTCTGGTTGGATGAGATCTAGCATAAAATAAATTATAGTGACTACATTATAATGAAGTAAAGATAATAAAGTAACTTAGGTCCTAGTATTTACAATTTCTTTAAAATAATAACTCTTGTGGTAATTACTATTAAAATTTTAATTATAGATTTAGTTTGAGATGTAATATATTTATATTATATTATTTAAAACAACTAATCAAACTGAAAATAAGAGAATGAAAGCTGTAAAACTAATTAAGATCGAGAAATCAACACAGTGGAAATCTATACTAATTTATAAAGCTGAAGAGTTTGTTTGTTTGAATGCGCTAATCTCAGGATCTACTGGTTTGAATTGAAAAATTCTTTTTTATTGAATTGACCATTTATCGAGGAAGGCTTTAGGCTACATAACATTATGCTACAACTAATAGGAGCGAAGATATAATGGAAAATATGGAAAAAACGGGGAAAATTATTTATCTTTGAGGGCTTCCTTTGCGTGCGCTGCGAAAATGGTTCAAGAAGAAGAAATAATATGTATGAAAGAATTATTCCTCTTTAAATGATCTAAAAAAATGACCGCGACAGTATATGTCTATCTTCTAAGATTGACTCACTATAACATAATAATAGAAATAGATCCGACGGAGACGAAGTCGCGAGCTACAGCTAGTGACATATAAAGCTTTTAGAATATATAAAAAAAAATATTTTTTTGATCATTTTGGGGGTAGACAAAAGTGGCGGTTACATTTTCAAACATATCAAGATAAATATCAATATATATATTTTTTATATTTACCGTAATATTCAGGTTTTTTCACGCCGTTGTTCAGCCAAAATTTTGTAGGGTATAGACGTCCCCAAATGTTAGGTATTGTGGATGGTGTATTTGTTTGGCTCCATTCGACTTGGGAATTTTGAGTTTGAGTTTGTGTATTTACGCTATCGTTTATGATATCGTCGCCCATTTTGCATTATAGCGAATGCAAAATTAAATTATTGTAATGTTAGGTTTAATAAGATAAAAATGCTATAAAAATAAACTTAAAAAAGTTTTAAAATATCAGCGGTTTCAGTCTTAAAGATGACAGAACACAAAGTTACAATTTGAGTTTGCTGTTTGACATATTTTGACAACTTACGAAAACTATTTGTAGATAATAAATAGAAGAACTAATAAAACATAGAAGCGGGCTAAACTGCAAATAATTTATAAAATTTAATACGATAAGATTGGTATTAATTTACTCCTTTTATGTTTATTTTATTTGTAAGGTAAAATTCTGATATTTAAATTTAAGCCGGTGATACTTTTATAAAATTATAATGCATAATATTATATAAGTTTAACAACAACTACTAGATTACATTGAAATAAAATACACTAAATTTAAACAACATAAAACTTTTTGCTTTTGTACTATTTACTTTCTCAAGTTAGGCTTACGTCACAATAGAGCTTTTTTCACAAACGATGAACTAAAAAAGGCTAACCTGCCAAAGCCCTCGCCCGAGGCATGTGTGCGTTGGTTTTAAACCAATGATATTATAATTTAATATCATAGTTATAAACATATCATTTAATTCTAAACACTGATTTGCATGCCTCAGGTTTAAGGGTTATAATATTATAGTGACGATGAAAAAATTATGAAAAAAGTCGTTCAGGAATTACTTTTATTATATGTAATACAATAAATTATACTTAGGGATTATTAAAGAAGTTGCGGCTATGCATTACTTAAAAAAAATAGAGTAAATTAAACGGGAATACATCGTTTATTTTGAATAGACGAACAAAAACGTGTGGGCATTTGCGCATAAATGTTCATTGTTCATCTGTCGAATTTTTTCATGAAACAAAGCCGAGCTTAAAAAGGATTTATTGATGTTCGTTTTAAAGTTTTAATTAACGCAGACTTATAAGAGTCACGTTTTCATAACGCATATTTTATCACGTGTACAAATAAAAACTCGACGCACGAATCATTTGAATGAGAGATATTTCATATAGTTAATAGTCGTCACATTTGTATAATATACTTCATGAACATAAAACTTCAAAGGCGGCAGTAAACGTAAATTCAACAAGAATTATTTGGATGTCAGACTCAATTCTCTATATGCGTATGTAAAGGGTCCAATGATAAATAATTAAATAATATTATTACTTATATCATAATAGCAAAGTTCCGGGTAGCACTGTAATGGCTATGGGTTGGCGTTACTCTTACCATCAGGAGTGCATCCAGCTCGTCTCCCCTTTTCTAAATAAAAAAAATCTCAATAAATAGACATTGGCTCCGTGGAAAAAAAACACGACTTTTGTCCGACTCCTAATGACTAAAACCACACTATATTCCGTCTTACCATAATATTAAGTTTTACGGGCATCATTTCTGAGCTTGCCACGATTTCAAATATTGCAATAACACGATAAGGCTTTTTACATGAGCTTTTTTTAAATTTATCTAGGAATTAAAACATGCAATTTAAGCGCATAACAATGTGAACTACGATGTGGCATTTAAGTTTAAATATAATAATATCTAATTAATATTATCAGATTGCATTTTTTTTGTTTCGTAATCAACTTACATATTTTTTTACGAAGTTATTCGTAGATGTGTAAGAGGAAGATCGTGTCTCGAAGACGTAGAATGTGATAGATCTAACAAATTATTATTTTTTTATTTTAAAGACGTTGGTGTAAACAGTAAGTTTTTAATCATTGGAATTTATATCCCATTTTGTGATTTTTGGAATTTTTACAATTATGAAGAATATTCAGTAACTGTCGTTTTATAGTTTTCGCTACATCTTGTGAAAAACATTTTTAAACTGTTATAAATATTTTAATGTCATACAAGGTATTAGTAAGTAACCTAATTGTTTTGTTCATACGAAAGCCACGACGTCGCCGCCGGCCGCCCGCTGTGTCTGAATCATTTTTCCTTTAGACTTGAAATTAATTGTAAATTACTCATATTCAATATTGTAATTTCACCAATCACAGTACTATTCATGGACAACAAATTCAAAATATGTACACGTGTGTTACTTTTATAGACCAAACTGAAAATGTTCAATAATTTAGCGTTATTTTGACGTCAGTAGGTATTGAATTATTTATTTTTGCTTGCATCATAAATACGTAGGTATATCTAATACAAATGAATTGTAAGATAGAATCTTTTTTACTCGTTATATATATCGAAGCAGATGGACGAAAAGAATAATCATGATACTGAAAACTATTGCAATATTAATTAATTAGTCGAACCTCCTTGGTTTATTAGAATGTTTAAATTCAAACTTAAAAGAATTGTATGGAATTTTTTAGTTGCTATAAAAAACGTCAGCATTGTGAAAATAAGGATATTGGATTATTTATAAGTGAAGCAGATTATACGCCGTTATTATGATACTCTGAAGTTTTACTTTTTAAGAACCTAAAAAAGAGCCTTCATGAAGCAAACAATCACTACCTCGGCATCACTACAACTACTACGACGTCACTCTCTGCGACATATATGATTAATTTTGATTTATACCTAAAATAATCTGGAAGGATAACTATCTATAATACATTTCTTATATTAAAAAAAAGCAGGTCTTATGATCGGACATGCTCTTTAGTCGCAATAAAATTCGTCGCTTACCATAAAAAAGTTAAGGTTACCCGAATCTACTCTTAAAACCCTGACTAACATCAGGGTTTATGGCTTATTTAAAAGGGTGTCAATGTAATAAGGTGTAGTGTAAGTATATACTAATATTGCTGTAATAATCATTTATAAATCTTTAGTAAATAAATATATTTTGGGCATTTGAGCGTCGCGGCTAGCTTGGGCATCGGAGTTACCTATTAACGCTATACCTACCTACACGTGTAAACCTCATGCCCGAGTAAGTAATTACAAAACTAAAACCAACTGAAGGAATCCTGTTTATAAGCTACCTACTTAAAATAAATTTTATAATATATGTACCTTTAATAAATAATGGGTAAAAATATAATTAAAGCTTAGTTTTATATTGGTACTAATATCCTCGAATAACTATTTTACATTAGTTTAGTAGTATTTTACATTAGTTCACTGTTGGTTTTAATCTATATATATAAAAAAATGAAACCCATTTTCCGTTGTCACGACATAACATGAAAACGGCTTAACCGATTTGGCAGTTTTTTTTGTTGTATTTGTTATTATTAGGAGAAGGTACTTATGTAAGAAAAGATTTGCATTTCACTTTTTGATATTTCATGATTATAGGGCGATACGAAGTTCGTCGGGTCAGCTAGTTACTTATATTACTTGAACTAGTTATTAGCAAAATTAATCTACTTTTGTAGTTGTTATTCCTTAAAGGTCACCTGAGCCCAGAATTAAGGATTACAATATCTAAAGCCACATTTAAGTGGATCTGAAATCATCAAAGCTCATTTTCCTATAGTTAGTTGTCCTAATCTCCGTGGTAGAAGTTTATATTTCCATTATATAAGATAAATCTATAATATTAAATTTTTATTAGTTAAATTATTTTTTTAAAAATGAGTTCAAAAGATCCAAAGAACTCTCCCCTAAGCTACAATCTGAAAATGAGTTTCTATTTTAAAATCTAATAAGTCATAAATTATCTACATCCATACGACTGAAAAAATGCAATATAAAAATTCTGAAGCGAGTTTAACTCGGATAACGCCGAGAGCTTGCAAAAAATCGACATAAAATAATTAAAGTTCTCTATAGACTATAGTAATTCAAGCAAACCACTTCATCTATTTAATTTACTATAAGGGTTTTAATATCAGAATGAAAAGATAATTTCATACAACGGAGGTTGAGTGTTGCCACTATTTGTAATAAATTAGATTAATTAAATTAATCCGCTTGTACCTACTTCAAAGGAATAGATCTCGCTTCACACTAAACTATGTTAGAGGTAAATTACGGTATATTGTTAAATAATTTATAAGAAGTAAAGGAAGAACTTATTATTTGAGTTTAGGACCCAAGTTACCTAATAGGGATATGATCAGGGTAAGGTAGAAACTTGCATATAGATAAAATCATGTTAAGTGATTTACTGAAGGGATTGCATTTAAATAAAATCTGCAGATTTCAGCACTACTATTATAAGATTTTAAAGTTCATAATTTCGCAGTAGGTAATCCCCATCTATGAAGAATGTGTGACTGTTGTATCTGCAACTATCAACTAGAAAAAAATATTAAGAAGTCAGCTTTTGTGAGACATACTCTTTGAAGCAATCATGCAGTAGTAGGTAAGGAAGAATTTGTTTTAATGGTGAATTATGAAAATAAACTAACATTCAAGTAGAAAATAATTAAGAATGAGATTTAGGTAATCGTAATTTATAAATGAAATATACAATCGCGTTAGTACAACAATTTTTTATTCATGTTAAAATCAATTAAGTACATATTTCTTTCAACAAAATATACATAAGATTACGTATCCTATAGAAACCTTATACTTTAAGTGTGTAGGAATACATAGCTATTTATTAAATAGTTCATAAATATTTATTATTGTAATTAGAAGTCATTACAGTAATAGTTATTGGTTGCATGTTTTAGGATTTGATTTTTAAAGTCTTTATTTAAATAAATTACATACAAAGTCTGTTTCATGTTCTTTTGATGTAGGTACCAGCAATCCTGTTTGTATAATTCCCTTTGATATCGTAACGATCTTTGCGTGTTACCGTAAAAAGCCAAATGAATTTAGGGCCAGGATTTTACAATGTGTTGAAAGGTCTGAGTGACTCGTAGTCGTATTAAAAACGAAACAAGGAAGGGTACGTCACGTAACTCGGACGTGACGCTTTTATTGCGTAGGTATGGGTTACCATGCGATACGATCCGAGAAAATACATCTAAGTGCGTCGATATCCAATTACTTTTTACACCGAGAAGAAGGTAAAACTACATTATATTTTGAATTTACCTACTCTTATAAAAATACCGATTAATTTAAACAACAGATAGGTACTACGAATGTTGAATCAGATAAATTTATTTACACTGTCGTAGTTTTTATTTGTTATTTTTCTTTAATGTGGCCTTGGCAATGGTCGTCAAGTAGCTTGGTCGCGCGGATGTGTGTTTATTTCCTGAAGCAAGAGATGGGGTTGAAGTAGCATTGTCTGAAGCGAGCTTGGCGTTTGTCGGCGCGCCAGGGGCGGGACATTTGTCCTTCGAGACTTCGGGCGCCCCAGCCGCGCGACTGGCGTGGCCAGGAGCGACTTTCGCGGCTAATTCCGAATCTGTTTGAAAAGGGAATAAAAATTAATTTAAAATACAATTGAATGAATACATTGTTTATCAGTTGCATTTTATTAAGACGATAAACAATAATGATAAATTTAAACAATAAAGACTATATAAATGGAACGATCATTGTACAAAATAAATATTTCTTCATGAAATTTAATGGCTTCTAGAGAGATAAATTTGGTGTTATTTTATATGACACTGAAATTTGAATCTTTTTTTCCGTTAAAGGCGAGGTAAATCTGATATTACAATAACAAACTTTGAAAGACAATATGCTTTACAGATCCTTCAAACACGAACTTTCCTTATGATTTTTCTTATAAATTGGTAGGTGTTAACGTTATTTTGCTATAACATGATGTTTAGTTTTAATTGGATCTATGGAATCAAACATTTCGTTCATATATCAACCCATTTTACTTTACCTCATTGGAAAATTATTCATTTTCTTGTTGTCTTTATTTTATGAAAAGATAAATCTTCAAATAAAAATACGCTGAGCGCAGTAAAATGTACTTATGTATTATTCATTAGACACAGCGTATTCGAAACAAAGTATAAGCAAAATAGACAAGTCCGAGCTTCGTTTGCTGCAATTAGTTCGATATTGTCACTGAACTGGACCTCAGGGTTGCCGCATGTATTAGATAAATTACCCTATTAAACCCGAATAGGCAAAAACTGGCAATAAAGTTGTATAAGTTTTCAGTTGTCTAGCAATCATAATTGTGAGTATAGAGTAAATTGGGTATTTTGAATTTGTGGTACAAGCACACTAATGTTAAAACGATATTAATTATTATGTTGTTATAATAAGCCTTTTGTAATGTTCTTGTTATTTAAAAAAAGGAGAAGAAATAAATCCAAACGTCGGCTCAGAATAAGACAGAGTCCTAGGGCCTAGAGCCTTGTTATTCATTCGTTTTAAAAACACGCTTTATGGAAATTTTCTGCGACTAAATTGCAATTATGTACGTCTTTTTAGACATTCCTTCAATTTTTATTACAAAAGACTTTCCAAAGTGTATGTATTACTTTGATTATAATTTTTTATAGTTCTCTTCAATATTATTTCATTCAATTACTGAAGAAAAATAAAATTTAAGTAGATTACCAAAGAGGATAAAATTGGTACAAGAGTCGACACTTCTAAAACTAAGAAGTAGCAACCCTATGTAATATACAATGTACGAGGGATTTATTCAAGCCATATTACAAGCTTGCTCAGGCCGGGACTTTTGACATGAACTAAACCTCAAGCATTACATTGATACAAGTTAAATTTGAATATTAACAAGACATCCAACTTGCTCCGCAAGTAGTTATGATACAATATTTGATAAAGAACGAAGAGAACGAAACGAAAGAGTGGGAACTTTGTATTTGGAAGATAAGTTTTTTTAATTCTGAAAGTAGGCTGAAAATGAGGTTTGAAGTTTTCTTCAGTTTTCAAAAAAAGGTAAACTTTAAATGTTCTTTTTTAACCCTGTTACGGCCACAATGATTTAAGGACGAGTAGATAATTCTATACTGGCTATGTTTGTTCCTCCATCAAACAAGCCCATAGGTTTTAAATATTCTTTATAATGGCGGATGACGTAGGCAGACAAGGACTGGTAACATATAACAAAGAGATATAAAAATACGGCAGAATTGTGAAACCACGTTTTTGAAGTCGGTTAAAAACAGTTTTCGCTTTATTACGTACCGATTGTGTTATTTTTATTTTTTTAGTATTTTGCTTGTTAGTTTATATGAATTCGTTCCTCGAGTATATTGTAAAATATCTGGTATGAAAGTGTTTGTGAAAGCCTCAATTATTGCTGGATTTACGACACGAATCGCATCTGTTCGATTTGCATGTATTTATTTAAAACCCTCGTCAATATCTTTCTGGTTGCTTAATTACAAGATCGGATTGTAGCGAAACATCGTCGTCACCCACTCTTAAAGTTTCTAAAAATATCGACACCTAAAAATTAACGTAGGATTGAATATATAGATGGAATGAATTGTAGAAGAAAAATAATATTGACAATATTCAAGATGAATTAATTATAAATTTTAGTTAATAATCCAATGTATGAAACCGTTGCATATGTATTGTGCAAGGTCAGGCAGAACTTTACATCATCAGATCAGATTCACAGACTCTAGTAAGCTCAAATCCGATTGTGTAAAGCATTGTAGCCAGAAATAGGTACTCTCAGTTGAGATTTATTCCATGCATTAGATTGTGTGGTTTGGTATATTATTGTGACTTTTAAATTTGTTTATTTAAATATTTTCATTAATTCTTAGGAGTCGTTTTCCTCTTGTTTACCATAGAATAACTAAGATGTGTTATATTATGTCCTCATAAATATGTATGCCACTTGTGCAAAATCTTTTTAAAATAGGCTGAGAGATGATTACAGAAAAAGCGTAGTAGATTTAATTTAAACATCATATCTACTATTAATACCTTTGTATGTTTACAATTTGTAGATAATTTGAACTTTAAAAAACTGATGGCTTTGAAAAACCACAGTGCATACATGCAAGTTGATGAATTAATAAATTTGTTCTTGTTGATCAAGATCATTTCGGCAGTCTTAGTTTCCATTCCTATAAGCATTTGCAAGGAGCCACCTCTTAATGCAGCCAATGATAGGCGCTATCGCCTATTTCCGATCAAGAAATATTTGGTTTCAATTTCTCCTTACTCCTTTTCAGCATCTTACCTGTCTTCAGCGTCCATTTGCATTAGCATCTTGCGAAGTGCCGCGGTGTTGATGGCGTCCCATGACACGTCGTTGTCTCCGCCGATGTCAGGCCGGGCTATCAACGTGTTTTCAACCTGCTCCTCTTCATTATCCTGTATATAGTGTTGCCATTATTAATTTACACGAAGTTACCCATTTCAGGGCTAATAAATGTATTCTAACATGGCAACAATTAAGAGTTACTTCTTTTCTAAAAATAGATTTAAATTTTATTAGCGGAAGCATAATTTGAAAAAGTATGCTAAATTTACATTATTAGTTAGTCTTTCGAGGATAACAGTAACATTTTTAGTTATTAATGGAACTCTTACCATAGGCGCAGCCACCACGAGTGAAGTCATCAGGAACAGAGCCAATGTCCCCATTAGCAACGCAACGTTGTTATATGACGTGGAGAAATTCATTTTGTATCTGAAAATTTTTCAAATATTGACACAAAACCAAACTTAATAACATGCAATAATTAGTAGGAAAGTCAAATTATGAATAAAATGAGACTAAAGATAAATTGCTAATGACGACTGAATATTATTAAATTTGAAGAAAAAAACTTTAAGTTACTACGTCTCGTTTACAAGACATAAGTAAATTTACCTATTTGTAGGTGTGAATGTTTGCCTGAACAACATTGTATCGCAACTGTTAACTTTTTCTTAATCCTTATATGATACTTATATACCTCGGAGAGAGGACCATGGGTTATGACTTATATCGGACTTATACCGGTCACGGCCACCTTTGCAGACTCTTCCATGACACGCAAACGTTAATTGCTTATCTATACCGTTATAACCATTATTGCTTATAAAATTTAAGATAATTATCTTCATTCCAATATGTCATTCGAATGAAGCTTTAAAGGCTTATTAGAGCATTAACTACCCAATTACCTTTATCACGATCTTTAAGATTTACTTTAGCGTGACATTTAAAGGAATGTCTCGCGTGCAGGAAATTGTTATTGTTCATTGTTGCGTATTTAATGAAAATCGTGTAACGGTTATTCTTACATGAAGATTAATATGTATTTCTATTTTCAAAATGTTTCATATAACTTAGAAGGTACTTTGACGTCTATGTAATGAAACAGGTCGTAAAATGATAGTGAACTTTACGAAGAACCTCGACGAATCTTGGAGCAATCGGAACGGCGCTACTATGCGCTTTCGAGTGAATTCTTCATTTCCTGGACACTTATTAGCTAATTTACTGCATGATTTATTATCACAATCAAACATTAAAGCACTTTATGCAACAAAAAAACGAATATTCAATTGAAATTACAAATAGACGCCGCCAGATTCCCGCCAAAACTCTGAAAAAAAGTAATTGAAGTTTTTTTTTTTAATATCTATTCAGTTTGATCAAGAAGTATGAGTTTTGGCGGGAATCGTGCGGCGTCTATGTGGTCTCGATTGAATATTCCTTTTTTGGTGCATAAAGTGACTTAATGTATGATTGTGATAGTGTATCATGCAGTAAACTAGCTAATAAGTGTCCAAGAAATGAAGAATTCATTTGAGAGCGCTTAGTAGCGCCGTTCCGATTGCTCCAAGATTCATCTAGGTTCTTCGTAAAGTTCACTATCACTTTACGAAGGGCAGAAAGAAACGACTAACTGACTCGACTAAAGACGACTTGATGACGATTTTACTTGACTCATATAGACTTTTATCTTGACCACGTTGCCTCTTATTACATATTATTAATTACATTAACATTGGCAAATAGCTAAACGCTAATACCATAATATAAGAAAGAAGAAGAAGAAGATCAAGAAGTATTCATATAAGATATAAATAATAAAACCTAGTAAGTTATATTTTTAAATTGATTAAATCAATTTGAAGTCAAGGAATTAATCACTTTTTTAAATATATAACCATCGTATTGATGATTTTTAATAAGTATATTGTTATTTATTACTATGTATTGTATATTAAGAGACATTACATAATTAATTAATTAAAAAAAACGAAAACGGTTTTTGTTAACATCCACCCTTGAACTTTAACAAAAAACCAAAAGTATATAGCGAAACAGAAAATATTATTTAATCTATTTAATCTGCTGACAGTATGACTCTAACAATTATATTTCCCTTAACATTCACAATGTTATTGCGCCGCGCCGGCGAACGAATAAGCCAGCCGCAAGCAACGCAGCTTGCATATAAAACAGACCAACTTTAATATCAATTGCTTTATTAATCTTCCGTTTTGGATTTACAGATAACATGTTGTGAGATTATAAATTTGTATAGCTGTTGTTCATGTTTTATCACGCTATGTGATAAACCCAAATAATGTGAAGTTTTCTACGAGTACTTTAATTTGTAATTCACCTCAAAGTTAGACCGGCTGTTATAGTTTTTAAAATATTTGTGTTTTATTATTTATTATTTAAATGACAAATATCTCTTAAGTAACAGATAGTTTCAGATTAATTACTATTCTAGTGGTAGCATTTCAGATTTGCTTATTATTATAATTATGAAAACAATAATACCAACACTACACCAACTTATTTTTAACGCACGAACACAAATATATTACAAAAATACCAACCAGCAAAAAATATAGAAAAGTTGCCACAAGATAAAAAGACGAGTTTAAAAATATCCCAGAGGACGCCACAAAAAATGGCAACATCCTTTAGCCCCATTGGAGTGAGTCCTTGGCAAATTCGATTATGTATGTAATCGAATATACAAGGTATTTACTGACGGACAAGCAATCTAGCGGAGAAGGCCGTCGCTATGATGTGCTACCGACTACCGACCGACAATATTTTCATAACATTTCCTTCAACAAGTTAGATGCTACTAACAATACATTTCTAAGAGGTTATTTAAAAAAATGTTTGTGAAAACATATACGAATGTTTGTTGTAATCTTCCGAAGCAAAATATATTTCTAATAAATATTTTCATGCTATTTCAAAACGGAAATACGACTTCTAAAGCAATTCCATAAAGAAATTAATCGTTTAATGTTTATTTGTGAAATATAAACGTTTAAATCGTAAATTTTCAAAATTATTGAGTTCGTTACGATTGGCTAATCTAAATTTGTTATCAATATTTCGGATTTTCCTTTATTAAAAAGAAAGTATATAAATAGAAACGATTTAAAAATTGTAAATCCAAATTATGTACCGACTTACGTAATGAAAAAATCTTTCACGGAAATCTTTTTAATGGATTTGACTAAATGTTACACTTGGATTAAACTCTACAGTCTAGATTAGACATATGATCATAGAATAATAACACTTAGACCTGCAATACAAGCACGTAATATTTAGCCATTCCATAGTAGACAATTTCGTCTAGATATATAGATCGTCACTGCAGTGCCTCGCATCATAATTCATATGTTTTTGTAATTTAAAAATTTTCCACATTTCTAAGGTAAGTTTCTAATAGCAGCAACATTATCCGTAGGCTTGTGGGCGTATCATCGAGAATAAGAATGTGCTTTTTCCACTTACACACATAGCAACACTTTTGGCTTTACTTCGGCGAACCGATATTATTAAAGGACTATCAGTAGGCTATAAGCTTAATAATCGGTCCGCATTATACGGAAATGAATACCGTGCTATTTTAGGACTTTTCATCGGGGTATTAGAACGAGAACAGCAACATCGCACAGTAACTAATGAATAAGAGAAAATACGTTACGATATCAAAAAAGCTTGTAACTTTATATCCTTCGTCTAATTAAACCGTTCTAACTATACAACGAAAGGCATAAGTTACCGACCTTAAATTGCCTCAACTGCATCTAAGCTCGGCGCGAATTAAAACCGCTGTCATTAATATGCAAGCGCGTCGGATGAACAAATGAATCTTCTGAAGTAATATCTTCAGCCTTGCTGGTTAAATGTCTATCAGCCGATAGGGATGCTGCAAGGTTGCCAGTTATTAGAAACCCAACTCTGCACGAGTTTCAATATTACTTGTTATTTATATAAAAGACAACCTGCGAATATGAAATTACATTTTAATTTCAAACCAAAAAGCTTTATCTCACAAAGTTCCTATAAGACTCATGCTATGCTGTAAATAACTAACAATCGAATAATTTATACTTATCCACTTTAACCTTTGACACTTACAAATTTCTAATGTAGTTTTCTATAAGTATTTTTTTAAATCAGTCCAGCGAAGCCGTGATATACATTTTACTTCTTTTTTAAACGTATGTAGTAAAAATGTCTATTGCTTTTCCATCAGAACCACATATACTCTTAAAATGTTTTTAAGCTTAACCACGAAATCGTTTTCCCCGCAGCCCTAATTCAGATGAATACATTACACTCCAAAGGTGTCTTTAAACTGCCATATACTAACGAGTTTTTTAGACGTCTCAGATTCCTTTCCCGGCGAGGGATTCAACGTTATCGAATATATCAGAAAGCTTGTCTGTTCAAATAAGAGGTTTAAGAAAATGTATGCAAATAGGATAACTTCCCTTTTTACTTATTGATTTTTCGTTATAATTTTAGGGAGCGTCTTTCTGATGACGTATATTGAATTGCATTGTATTGAGTTAATAATTTGATATAGCTTTTGTAAGTTACGTTTGTAAATGTTTAGTGATCAAAATTTAATAAAGTGGCCAATTACCTCATAATGTTAAACTAACTGTGTAAAGCGTAACCGCGAAAGACTTTATCTTATATTTTATTCTTGGTTATAACTTATGTTATTACTTTTTACTTGAATGCGGAAATTCATACAAATCTATTTGGTAGTTCAGGAAATATTAGTAGGATAATTCTTCTACATTAGTAGAACACAATTGTTTAAATAAAACTTAGTAGAGAATAAAAATGTACTGAATATTTCAAACGATAAAGTAACCACTTTTGCCAAGCAGATAGAACTTTCAATGACTCACTTCTAAGCTAAAATAATTGTGCATTGTTTTTCACATATTTCCCCGTTACACAAGTTTGTGTACACCTCTGGAAGTTAATATTAATAAAGTTTGTACCCGCTTACTAAGCTTTACAGTGCCAGTTCATATTTTTACATGACACCACTTGAAACTTGCAGTCTAGGCCTTTTAAACTAGAAAAGTTATGAGTTTGAGCCTATTTGTTTAATAATATCTGCTTCATTATATTTTAAAAGACATGACCAGCGATTTTACTCAGGTAATTTCGTTTCTCACTGCAAATTGCAATATTAGGATGAAATGTATTCCATGTGTTAGTTCAGAATCTAACCTTGAAACCGAACTTGAGCCAAATCTATGGAGTAGTTTTTTTGTGTGAAAGAGTAAGAAAAATGCCAACATACATTCATTTATGTGAAATATTAGTAGGGCTGAATATTTAAGTGCTACCCAAAACAAAATGTATCCATAGTACATATGATTTTATGTAATAACACTTATCGTTAATAAGAAAAAGCTATATTCGAACATCAAGAGTTGGTTAGTCTGATATTTAATTTATATAATTAGTATGTTTATTTAATATGAAATGAAATATAAATATTTTGTGAAGGCTACAATAAAGGTAGGCATATAGACATTATGCTTTTACGGTATTTCCACAAGTGACAAGAAAATTAGTTTATCCAAGTTCTATTCGCCGAGACTGAAATCAAAGTGAGCCATTATTGGTCGATACGTAGCTCACAATATCTTTAGTTGATATTTTATAATGGAACTATCTTTTTATACCTATACTAATATCATAAAGATGTAAAGTGTGTGTGTTTGTTAAATTGTAAGGGGTAATCTCGGGATATAGTGAACCAATTTTAAAAATTCTTTCACCAATAGAAAGCGACATTATTGTTGAGTATCGTAGGCTATATAAAAACCGAGAATAGTATGAAATAAAGAGGTGTTTTTAACAAATATGTAGTGTTTTATACAAGTAGGTTGAAATCTACATAATCTATTTCGCATTTAGAATGTCTTAAAAAAGTTTGAAGGTACTTTTAAACTAAGGCCAGTATAAAATTGTAGGTATTGTAACTAGTAAGCAATAATTTAGTTACTTGCTCTGTACAAGACAAAGGTAAAGGTATCTCTATAGGAGATACAAAGGTACAAAGTGAAATAATGCGTCTTTGTCTTACATACGGAAGATGGTTCCGTTTTAACTGCTTTAGCACCTACGTAGGTACTATAAATAGATACATCTCATATAAATACTTCTTGCACTCATAATAATTCTATTAATGAGTTTTTAGGTCGCATAAAAAGCAAACGAATTTTCAATATAACACGTAAAAACACTAAAATGTTCCCTATTTAAAGTAAATCAAGGATATTATACAACAGATATGTTATACTCATACAAATCAACCATGAATGCACCGGCAACTAATCACCTAAAGGTAAGACGTCTTAATTAGGATGTTTTTGCGTCTTCAAATTTTTGCGCTTGTAACATATCTATTATAATATATATTATAATTAATTTAATTCAAGCTTTTTAAGATTGTTTGTAATTTAAATTAATGAATATACTTTTGTATTTAACTTGGTATAAGATTAAAGTTATATGGTATATTAGTTTTCAATTTATCTTATGTTAACAAAACCAATTACAGACCTCGCTCTAAAAACTACTTACAAGAGAGACTCTCCAATGTTTTATAAAATAAAATTCGATTTAGTTTTCCTTGTTCCTTAAATGAATTGTAATTTTATTATTTTTCTTTTTTGTCCACATAAGTTGCATTTTAAACATATAATTTTACATTAACACTTCAACACGATTAATTAGACCTAATTTTAAACCTTTATTGTAATCTTTTTTGAGAATTAATATCTTTAAACCTAAATACTTAACATTGAGGACATTGAAGCCTAGGGAAAAACGCAATAGTTTGTCTTTACCACAAACAACCTACATGTATTAGAACTTGTTTATGACAACTTGTGGAAATGAACAAGGCATGCAATCATGTTGATTGCGAACTTATCGGAGGCTAATTGTATCCGCGGTATTAACGACTCTGTCGATAAATACTTGTGGGTACTTTGAATAACGTTCATATGACTGGCCGTTTATTATATTGTACTAGCCGCATCCCGCGGTTTCACCCGCATTTATGTATGTTTTATACATATAAACCTTCCCCTTGAATCACTCTATCCGATAAAGAAAACCGCATCAAAATCTGTTGCTTAGTTTTAAAGATCTAAGCATACATAGGGACAGACAGACGGCGTATAGCGACTTTGTTTTATACTATGTATTGATAGGATACTACTACTGGTACTAAAATACTACTAAACTATGAGTACGTAAACGAAATGTCTATCTTAATAAAAATATAATTTTATCTGTGTTTATAGTCTAGTGATAATCTATGGTTTTACTGAAATTATTTTGAATAAAAGTTTACCAGTAGAAAGGCACAGTATATACGTATCAAAACGTAAAATAACATATTGAAATCGAATTTAAAACAGACAAAACTGCTTGCTATACAGAGCTAGATTTCAAAAAACTCATATTAAACTGCAAATATTTTATACTCTACGCTTTAAGATTCACCTGAATGCATTCCCATTTCAATTTAAAAATCTAAATTGAAAATCATATTTGCAGTGTACTTATAACGATATTTTCTGCACTCTAGAAACATTATCGCTTAATGAAGTAATCGCCCACGTCGTTAACCAAATTTTAACGTTGATAACAATTAAATTAAAATTGATGTGGGTAGACCAAAAAACCTATAACATTAACGATTAAAACAACCACTATAGTCAAATTACAAAATATGACACAAAATTAGTATATGACGCATATATTAACATATATTATTATATATCTTGTATCAATTATAGTGTTTATATAAAATATACATGTAAATAGTTTATTTTTATCGTAGTGCATTTATATTACATATCATATATAATCCTTGTACCTCTTTTTAGGACATCGGTGTCTCGAAACAAAGAAAAATAATAAAAACACCCTCTAAGTTTGCGGAAAAAGAAAGAGCCTATATTAAAAAAATCGTGTATTTCAAAGCTGCCAACTTGAACACTGAAATTTAGGAAGTAGCATCGTAAATTAAAAGGGTAAATAAAAGGGTAAATGCAACATGTTATTTAGGGATATTAAGTTCGCAGCCTTTGGTGGGCAAGTCAGTTTCACTATCGTCACGTTTTTTTCTTATATCTGTAAAGTGTGTGCAGCCCACACGGCTGGCTATAATTGTTAAATTGTTATTTTATACCTACCAATATTATCATTACCGACATTCACTACGTATTATGTATTAGTTTCTTTAGATTCATGAATAAATAAACATTTTTGAAACATTAGGATCTGTAATTAAATTTATCGTTAACTAATTAAATACTTATTCGAAGCGTTTGTTATCCGAACCCGTGAAACAATTGAAATTATATGACAAGGATTGTTGTACTAATTTAAAATTTTATAAACATTAGAACACGTCTGGCTTTCATAATTAGTTTTATTTATGAATTTATTCTTTTATTATAAATAAATTTATAAAAAAGTAAGTGTATATTTAAATTAACGCCAACATATTCACTACTACACTATTTATATGTCATTTTACGATTTAGTACTAGTATTACGACAATTGCCCACTGTATTAACATTTCGTAGAACTTCATTATCATACGTACTTCAGTTAAAAAAAACCGTTTAGTTGATATTACCTACATATTACATTATTATTACCTATCTTTACTAATATTATGAAGAAGTAAAGTGTAGGTGTTTGCTAAATTGTAAGGGGTACTCTTTGGATCTCCAGAACCGATTTTAAAAATTATTTCACCAATAGAAAGCTACATTATTGTCGAGTGTCTTAGGCTATATAAAAAATTATTGTTTACATTATGCCCAACGAAGTGGGCACGGGTCAGCTGGTATTAGTACTAGGTAAGTGTATTAAAATATCGGCAAAAAATTATTAAGTTCAGCGTATCGAGAGCTTTTGGCAAATTTATAATGGTCATAATATATTTTAGTGTTAAAGCGGTTGTTTATTTATTTTAATAAGGAAAATTCGTCAAGGCTTTTTTGAGAAGGCACGCGCGAATAGGCTCTTGTTACTCGAAAATTGCCCACGTGCAGCGCCACGCATAGAATAGCTCTCTGAAGTCGTTATAAGTAAGCTCGATATTATTGTACTAAAGTTAACAATTTTGAATTAGTACAGAAACAAGAAAGGTATTTTATGTTTTTTGTTTTATGGTCTATTCGCGCCTATATATGTTAAATTGCAAATACTAATTCTCATAAATATAACTTACGCTTGTTATTAAAAAAAATCTGTTCCAGAAATTATGTTATTCCAAATTTTAACTAATTTATTAAATATTAGCTGTATACCTATGCCCACCTCGTTGGGCATAATGTTAATTATCCCTTTCGATTTTTTATATAGCCTATGACACACAGCAAGAATGTGGCTTTCTATTGGTGAAAGAATTTTTAAAATCGTTTCAGTAGATCCCGAGATTAACCCGTACAATTTAACAAACACACTAAATTTAGTTCTTTATAATATTTGTATAAATTACAACCGAATCAAAAGTTGATAGGTTAATAAATGAATTAATTTTATGAGTAATATTTCAAAACTACTACTTGTTTAGAAAGTTCTTTATAAAAGCCTCTAACTAAAACGAATACAAATTCTCTAACGTGAAAACGGCTGTACCGATTTAATATATTTTCTACTTAACTAGTAATAATAAATATCCATTAAAATATCGTTCGAGTATTAGTAGGTTCAACCGTAACTGCAAGTTAGAACTAATAATGACACGAATACTTAAAAATTTCGGTACCTTTTACAGCTTCAATATAATTTTCTACGATTATCATAAAAAATTCAAATTTCACGATCGGTAGTAAAAGAGATAAACAATTTTATGAATAAAATAAAAATGATTGAGTTTTTTTCACCTTAGTCATTTACAACTTTGGAAAACTCTACTAGATAAAATATATCTATATCCCGTATATTAACGATTGATATTTCAAATAATATTTAAATTGTAAGCACATTAAAATATTGAATGCTTTTAAAACGATAATTGTTTTAGCAAAAAAAAGGAGTAGCAATAATAATATATTTTTAAATTCCCTATTTTAATTTTAAAAATGCATACGAATATAACATAATATAAATGTGTCATTTATTCGTCAAAACAATTGCAACTATATTTTGGTAGTTCATATCATAATCATAACTAAGATTATTATGTAGAGCTTTGGACTTACCTCACCGTAGCCGATCGCAGGTAAACTTTTCGAAACACGCTACGAAGTACTAGATGTCGTTCGTAGATGGTTTATGGAAGCAAATGAGAGGTGTAGTGTGATCGCCGCGGTTATATAGGCTACGCGGGCGTAGAGGATCGTCGTAGCACTGCTACGCCCTGCACATAATTACCAAGGGCTAATTAAACAGTGTGAGAACGTAAAACTTTAGCGGGTTTTAATTGTAATTTTAAAACGTTTGAATAATTTTCAAAGGTTAATTTCAGTAATACAATATAATTAATTTACGCCTGATGTTGGAAACCACCGTCAATTAAGTGGTTAATCATAATTAAATTATATTTTGTTAATATTCCAATATATCAAAAAATTTAATGAGAAAGTAAGTTTATTCTTTTATACGGAATGTTTTCGCTCAACTATGGAGAAGCGAAAAGGAAGTGAAATTATTTTGACAATCTATGTATGTATGTTCGACCCTTGTGCCTAAAGTATTGATCATCACGTTTGCTGAAGGTTAATTCTTATAAAAAAAATGGAAAGCATATGTACATGTATACATCATCACATAAAGTTTAAATAAAAGTCTAAAATGCAGTTTAAGTTATACCGTAGTCTGGTAATAGCTTTTCCTTGAATAATGAAAGTAAGTACTTTCTTATATAAATATTAAATATGAAATGACTAAATCTTGTGGAACTTCCAGACAGAGCGTCATCGTTACAATTGACTGCACTTCTTGAGATTTGAATTTAATTAAAGAGTAGCCAACTGTAAGCAGGCAAAAACAATCCATTTTTTACTTTTTTATTAGTGTTTAACCATAAAACCATCCATTTAGTAGTTTTTACGTGAAAGTGCAACAAACATCTGTATTCTATATATCCTTAAAGACTCTCATAGCTTACGTTACTTAAGATTAGTAAAAAATAAAAAAGAAAATTACCTGTATACGATTACTTGCTATTAGGTATAGTATTTGAAATCATTTAAAAATATTGCTTTATTGCTTTTGTAAGTTTTTGTTCATGAAACAAAGCAAAGCGTTTCAAAATTATTGTGGTTTGCTTTGTTGAACTAATTAAAATTAATAACAGGTAAATATTTCTTGTCCATCGTTAGTATTTAAGACAGCGTTCCAGGAACCAAAGTTGTTATTACACAAACAATTTTTACATTATAGTTTTTATTTTCTTCAATAAAATCTTAAAGCGTTATAAACAGATTCTTATTATAAACTAAAATTAAGCAATACTAAAAAACCATTTTCAAGAAAATATTATCTTAATTTTACATAAAATCTTAGATGAAAAAGATATTCATTTATATCTGAATAATAACGGAAACTTTCCCAGAATATATAAAAGATTGTAACTGACACCTTTCGAAAGGGCTGGAATTTAAATTGAACTTTAAACTATTATGTAAATTACTTTTATGTGTATCATTTTATTAACATATCGTAAAAAAAGACTTAAGCTTATGGTCAATAGACATGGAAAATTAAATTATTTAAGTAATTCTTTTCATTTAATAAATATGTAGACATTTAAAAATAAATCATGGATTATAAACAACTGTATTGTTCATATGAATAATTATTGTTTAGAAAACAAGTTTAATCGAAAATTGTCTACATAATTGTGGTAATACGTAGGTACTTGGCGACAAACATATGAAACTTTGTCGAACTTTCTACAGGAAATTAGGAATGTCATGTTTATGGGTTTTGTAATCTTCTAAGGATATTTAATGGGGAATGAAATTTACATGCAAAACTCAGTCGTTTATCTCCAACATATTATTTATATTAAAGCTATAAATATATATGAAATAATATTACGTAGCAATTAGACACTTTTGGTGTAGACCGTACTTTCTGCTATTTGTTTAATCACTTTAACGGTTATTGTAATAAGATTCTTTTAAAACTTATAATAATAACAAACTTAAATAAAGAATAGCTGTAACAATTTTAAAACTCTTTGTATTGAATTTTGTTATTCTTCGATACCGCTTGCTTATCTATACTAGTCTATACTAATATTTTAAAGAAGTAAAGTTTTTGTGTTTGTTAAATTGTAAGGGAGTAATCTCGGGATATACTGAACCGATTTTTAACTTTCACCAATAGGAAGTCGCATTATCGCGGAGTGGCATAGGTTATATAATAAAGTTACAAAAATTAAAAAGTATTATTAACGTTATGCCTAACAAAGTGGGCACGGGTCAGCTAATAACGGCTAATATTATATTATATAACTTGCGACCATCCTTCGCACGCAGATATGCATGTCGCATAAATATTATTATTATTATTATAAACCTTCCTCTTGAATTCCTTCCTCTATCTATTAAAAAAACCACATGAAAATGGATTATGTAGTTTTCAAGATTTTTAAATAGGGACGGACAGACATGAAATGATCATTATTATCGCTGCATTCAGCGAGGTAAGTTTGGTGTCAGCTTTTAAGAGAAAAATTCACTTTTTTTTGCTACCTACATATTATTACAAAGCGAGTTTATTTGTTGGTAAAATAAATGTTCCGAATCGGATCAGGCATTCTTAAGATTATACTGATATATAATTATTAGTTCCCTACGACACCACAAACAATACTTTACATAGTAACTGAGATAGTTATAACATTTGAACTTTCCTTTTTTCGACTTTGAATCTTAATTCTACGTCGTTCATATTAATTTAAACGTCGTTAAAGTTCAATCGCTAAAGTTCAATCAAATGACGCAACACAACCAAATTTCCACTAAATATTTAACATAAGGTCTGTGTTTGTAGCATTATGCAAAACATTAGTTCAGTTAAAACCAGGAATACTGATGAGTTCCCAGCCTCCAGGCATATTAATAAAACATATGTTCTATTGTAATCCTGATTTTGATGTGTATACATTATAATCATTGAAATAAATGTTTCACGTATAGTAATAATGCTTTAGGAACGTTTGTATTTCTTACTTAAGAATCAATAAGGAATTCTGAGTATCGGAATATAAATAAAATAATTTATTTGATATATTTAAGCAAGCATTTTTATTATTTTTATTTATTGTCTTTTTAACACTTCACAGTTCACGTATATGTCAGAATTTTAATTTTTTGATGGAAATTATGATGTTTTCATGCTTCGGAAAAATTATATTTTATTAACGTAATAATTTATCAAAATATAAACGACATGAACCTAAACAATATTCCTTCGATTCTCTTTTCAGGCTTAATGGGCCAGTATTAAATATGTACCATAAAAAACCTATCAGTTGAATTGTTATCAAAAACAAATGTAGTCATGATAATATCTGAAAATATGACAAGATAGGCTCTAATAACAGTGTGGGATTTCGCGCCGGTCATCGATTATGCCTGTACAAACAGATTGCGATAAAAATATGATTATATAGACTGTATTATTGTTTCGTTAATCTTTAAATCTCTATTGATCCATGGTACCACTATTGCTTTGCTTGCTACATAAAATATTTGCAGCTCGTGCTTTCTAGGAAAACTTATTATATTATAAGTTATAAGGTTACACATGTGGGCATTACGCAACTGTCTAATGTTTTTTTTATATTACGGCGTGTTTCAAGTAAAAAGTATGATTGTATGCTGTCAACTTAAAGTTCAAACCATAAACAATCATAAGGGATGAATGCACATAAAAGAAAAAGTTAATAATGATATCTCAAAATGTTAGTTCACTCTTCACCAAATAAACTAAGTAGACAGTATATTATTACGTCTTATTCAATTCACAAGTCGTAGAAAATTAAAACCTCGCATCTAGCAAAACTCTTGAACATAGACCGGACTTTCCGCTTTAAAGTACCATTATTATTTTGTGGATATGAGTGGCCTTTTCTACTATTCAACAGTTAGATATAAGAAATGTAGTATAAAAATTTTAGTATTCAACAATATTTTAGCCGACATTCAAGTTTAAGCATATCTTTCTGATTTTCGGTAGGAATTCGGTCGACCTCAAGGACGAAACGTTAATACTTTAAAAAGTGTAACGTCACAGTTTATAATGACAATATCTTACGCTCTGCTTCCCACGTAAATAGGTAAGCGATTAAACTTTCCTTAATTTATACGATGAATAAAACTTAAAACTTTCCTTAACTTCCTACAATCTAACGACCTCTTGACACTTACGAACTTCCTTATTTGACAGCAACAGGACTTGTAACATTAAGGCCTTTAATTTAACATTATGGCCACAAATAAAAATAAAAAAAAAAAACTACATGGCTGTCAAAAAACTATACCCACATTCTGTAATTCAAATGTCACTTTTATTCCAAATTCGAATTATCGAGTTATAATAATTGGATCCTTTGGCGCCAAACTGATGATAAATATTTACACTGACTTAATGTCGTACATCAAATACGTCTGATGAATTAGTTATTTTTACTATGTAGTTAAGAGTGAGACAAACTAAAGCCAATGATTTAAAGCATTTAAGTCTTATAGTTTTTGTAGTTATCTTAGTTATGAAATTAAGTTGTCATTTGCAATAATAACGAATAACTTTGAAATTAATTGATATGTCTCTATTGAAATATATCCATGGCTCGGTTAAATTATATCAACTTTACATTTATACAATGCTCATTGTAATCGAAATTTAATCAAAGCTATTGTTGACTCGATAGTATACAGTTTTAAGTTTATATATTTAAGATTTTATTACATCAAAACATTTTGGAAAAAATAGCAACTAGGCAGATGCTAAAGAAACGCAGTAATCATCTTACATTAAGACCGCATTTTATTTTGAAACAAATTCATTAAAAAAAAGAAAAAAATATGTTTTTTCCAGATATTTTAAGACCGTAACACGATAAGGGTCGTCGAGTATTATAGACATTAATTCACATCATCGAAAATCTATTAAATTATGAAAGCCTTGTCAATTTTCAAGCAAAATTTAATACTAACAGTTACGCCCAACCACCGCAATAATTTATAATGGTTCCTTGAGTGCTTTTAAATGGTAGCGATAAAACAACAACATACATGCGGTTATATAGTAGTCAAATATCCTTATTGAATTATAGTGACCTTGAAGTAAATTTTTACGTTAGCCATAATATTTTATAGGTGGTACCGTGGTAGGCCTGTTACAAAAATGGATTTGTACCGATGTAGTACCAACATACCACAGAATATTGGCGTCATGACATATAAGCTTAAATATAAATTTAAATAATTTTTATAATTATTGCACATATTTAACTTTCAAGGCATCATTGATTTGAAAGGAATCCTGAGGATCTCATGGTTCCACACGTATAGTTACTACTATACGGGAACTACTGTTCCCGAGATTAGAGCATTCAAACAAACTCTTCAGCTTTATAACATTAGTATTATAGATTATTAAATTCATGATCTAATAAAATCAGAATATAATTTATAAGGTATTATTTTAGTGCTAACATTTAAAGCAATTTGCAAATATTGTAAGATTGAAAACTCTTACACCCGTTCCGTTTATTACCCGCCATTTTCTATCTACCCCGGCAATAATAAAGCTCTTGGAATTTGCGACGTAAAAGCACCATATTGCTATTAATTTAATTATATTATAAGACGCGAATTATGTCGAGAAATGTATTGAATCTACGGGGCGTTGTCGCCTGATTGAGACCATTACAATCCACTTCATTATTTACGACTTGTAAAAACGATTACCACATAAATTCATATGGCTTCAGCAGGGGTCGAGATTTCGCTCTAGGTATAGGAATGACGGCACATCTATACTAATTTTTATTGGTATTATAAATGCGAATATTTTTGGCATGTATTTTGATTTTAATAGGCTTTAACCTTAAAGAACCCGACTTTTCAGGGCTTTTAAATTGTATCTACATCTAATACCCACTCAAGGAACTGCATGAACGTTTCATATATTTTGCACAAAAACTATTGAAGGTATTTTATTGAAATTTGACATGCAGAAAACTGTGGAACACATAGGTTACTTTTTGTCTCAGTAAGTAATACCTCCTTTGTTGAGTACCCATATTTACCATCACTTAAGTTATTACATTAAAGAAAACATCGTCAAAGGTTATTCCCTGATATTTAGATACTTAAGGAATTTAGGCACATACACAATAAATGCATTCTGTTTATCTTTCCACATTGAATGAATAATCATAAATATGTATGAATTGTTCAATTTCCTTGTTTTTACAACGAATCAGTTATGCATAACTCAAAATACGAAAAAAAGTAACGTGGGCAAAGAGTTCATATTTGATTTGAAGATTATGTTTCTATTGAAAATTTTACACAAATTCCAGGAAATTCACAAATGCTGGCAACTCACGTACGGTTCGTAGACCCTATAGCTAGAGCACGTGAACGCAACAGGGTGTTGCCCTGTAGGTTTTGCAATTTTTCAAAACCATACCAAAAAAGGTCTACCGATATACATGAAGAGGTTGTTTTGTAACACGCTGTATATCACCATCATCATTTTTCAATCGTCTTTGTTTTTATGAATGTAAATAAATATAATTTTGGTCCTTACTAGTATTATTAACGCGAAAGATTCTGAGGAAGGATGTTTGAACTGTGTACGTTTAGAATGGACTTCAGTCAAATTTGACTTCCAGATATTAGGCTATGGATATACTACTGTTAATAACGGTACTTATTTGGGAATGGATCATAGGCGGGTAAAATCGCGGTGACGAGTAAGAAACAAATTACTATAACAATTTAATTAAAAACAATATCTTATCAAGTTAAAATTTAAATTAATATTTCCCCTTTTCTTTGACATTGAAGTGGCAATACGGTTTGTTTACAAAACGAAAAAGATTTGCAATAAACAAACGTAAAGGCACCTGGGATTACGGGTAATTATGAATTTCAAATTATAGACTCCTAAAGCAATATAAGTTTGGTTATTATTAATCTCCCTGAGGTAAGAACTGTTGACGTCAATTAGTAGACATAAACAAAACAGGGTTACAAATACAAGGTGTATTTTAGGCCATTAAACTGTTGGCTTCGCCTTCGATAACACGATTAAGATTAATATGATTTCAAAACGCTAAGACTTGAGTCTTAATACGTGTCAATTATTATACTCTTAATAGAAGATTGTGAAATACTCAAGAAAATTCTTAACTATTTCAAAAGATGAAATAGTTAAGAATTCTCTTTGTTATCTATCTTATCTCATTTTATTCCTTGAATGATCATTTTTATTTAAAAATGAGTAATATGTTTAAAATTGAGTACCTAATATATTTAGACATTTTTGAAATTAATGTTTAATTGAGTCTATGTTATGATGTTTCTGGCAAACTTCAAATCCTTTAAGGAGGTTTTATCGTTTAGAGTTACAAAGATCCATGCATCCTTATTAATCTTACTTGCTAATTCATATTGAACAAGTTCTTGACTGTATGACAAAGCAAATATAAAGAATATACGTACAAAGATGAAGGTTCACGTGCAGTGGTCTTGAACAGAGATTAAAAAACATCTCAAAGGGAATTATTGCTTAAGCGAAAATAGAATTTTCTAGCAATTTCCATATATTTACTCGCATGCAACAGGTAGGAGTGGATAACGAGCAACTTCTTGCTCCACTTGCTATGAATCTACGTAGAACGGAATATACTTTTATTTTTTTCCACCTTATATTAAAGTAGTTTAGTATTAGTTATGACAAAAAATGTTGTTTTTTGTCATAACTAATACTAATTGTTTACGATTACGATTGTTTTTTAATTACTTATCTGTGGTTTTTGGACTACGTGAGAAAGGTATAGAAAGTTGTTTTGTATTAAAATGCAATTTTCTAAATTAGGATTTAGGTATCTATTTATTCTATTATGTTGCAAAAAACTGAGCCTGATCTATTTTCCTTTTCAAAATAAAATATTGTACCTAAATGTTGCTTTTACTAAATAAAATAATGAATGTTATTTTTTGAGTTTATGTCCAAGTTGCAAAACATTGAAATGTATTTTTTGGACAGCCAAAGTAAGTAATATCCCTAAACAGAATTAGTCATTGTAAATAATTGTATGTTCGTATCATACAATAATTCATTGCATTTTATAGAGCACAAACTGTAGGGACTTTTTATATTGGATAGTGAAAGGTACAAAGGATCGTATCATTCAATCAGCGGTCCTCTCGAGTTACACGTCGTCATATCTCCAAGACCACCGTTATGCAACCCTTAATATTACGTAATTGAACGCGGTTTTGGGTTCTTTTTTTGCTATGTAGACATTTTTTATCTGTACCGATTAAATAAAAAATAGAAATTAATGACGTAAGATGTCATTTAAAAATATTCTTAATTTGAAAAGTTAAAAATACAATTTTCATACTGATAGTTGATTATAAATATTCACAGATTATTTATACATAGAAGCAATTTCAAACTGAAATAGAAGCTTCTAAGAATGTATTAGGTATAATAAGAGATGAGCTGAAAATAAATTCCATATAAATTTTATATAAAGGTTTTAAAAGCTTGTTTGCGTAGAACACTGTAGTAAAAAATCTCCAATGGCCAACCATTTAGTCTCGTTAATGGGGTAGTTATAAAACTGATTAATGGTACTTAGTTGTAGTAAAAATAATGTCTAAGATTCTAGTGTTTATTTGTCCCTTTTTGCATCCAAATAACGGAAAGAATGTTTAAACGTACTTTATCTATTATATGTGTACGTATTTGCAATTAATGCCTGAACAAGTGGAGATTGGATGGGTATTTTTTTTTTCACGGTAACTACGCAATAGAATTGACTGATATTTGACGTGTAGAGATAATTAAAGCTAATTCGTGGATTGAATTTTTTCTTTCCGCTATTGCCACTGAAGCGAAAACTACGTGGGCATAACAGCGAGGCGTAGCTAGTTCATATTCAAATCCCTTTCTTTGATTGATGTATTATTATAATTACTTTTCCCAAGAACTATGTGAAATATATTTTAATGTGATTGGAATTCCCTAAGTTTAATGAAAATTCTATCCTTGGAGTTATACCTTCATTAAAATTGTATAGAATAAAGACGTTAATAGAAACTAAGTTCAATTACAAGCGCCAGGACTATTGAATATTAATAGAAGGATTCGATTAAAGTTAAATGTCACTATGTAAAGTGAGAAATTGAATTATTGCAGGTACATTCTTAGTGAACTATCTCTGTTTTCATAAACGTCTTCGTAACGTATCTGTAAGTAACACTTACAAGGAGATAGATATTGCGAATGGAATTCGTTATTATCATCAATTTTTTAATCATTTAAACCTTACTTTTATGATAAATGCGAAAAATGTGCGGATGCAAATTGTGTGAATATATTTCTTATACCAAAATAATAATGAACTGATTTGGGTGAAATTTGCTAGGCAGATAGATTAAACCTGACTAACACGTACAAACTTAAATACGCGGTTATTATGGCTTTTATTTGTAAATATGTAAAGGAAGAGGGAGTTCAACCTTCCCCTGATACTTAAGATAGTCTAACAACTATTTGGTTCAGGGTTCGCAATAATTGTCGAGAAGTAGGTAATATATGCTTAGCCCATAAAAAAATATCATAAGCGCGTTTCAGAACTTAGCGCATTAGTAGCGGTCGCACTTGATATATGCTGTAGGCGGGTTAGATGAAAAGTACCTTCAGGTTTTGAATTTATTTACACAAGTTAAAACAATTACAAACACTCGTGTAGGAAAACATTACGGCATATATTAGCCTAAAAAAACACACAATAAAATCTCAAGAATTTTATTTATACAGTCATATTTTTGTTGGATCGTTTTTGTGTTTGTTTCACAATTTACAGATTAATTATTATTTCAATGCAAAAATGGGAGTTCCATTTGTGTGTGAATATCAGCGTAAAAGTTCTAATAGTTATAGATATATCACCGGAAAATAACAAGAACAGCAAATTTATAAATTTCCTAGTAAATTTATAAACGTTCATAGGATTCTAAATGAGAGATAAATTGTATTATTTTACGGCCACATTTTCACAAATTTATCAATTTGCGACGTCTCGTAGTAAATTAATCAACTAATGAATATCTATAATATATAAGGTTTATGAATTTGCTGTTCTTGTTATTTTCCGGTGACATATACATTACATTTTTGCCGAAAGAGTGCTCTCACGTCCTGTTACACATAGGTACTATTTTACAACTACACATATTTACCTTAAAACCTTATTTTCTATTGAAACATAAATGGTGTTAAATGGTAGTTGCAAATGACGCTAACAATCCTTCAATATTTTAAGCCATATATAGATATATACATTATACAATTTTACGATATTTCCAGATAAATAAGAAAAAGGTAGAAACATTTATTTATGTATTTTAATTTTGTGTTTCTGTCTACTAATAATTTAATAAATCTAATTTGTATTATTTCTATTTTCTGAATGTACCTATGTGTCTGAGTTACTCAATATTGGATCTATAAGTGATGAGTACAGAAACTTTAGTGCATATAAGAGTATAATGAAGATTTAAAGATTTTTTCTAGCGATAAGAATTCTTTCTCTCTTAAAATATTCCATTTTAGCCGATTTTTCCATCTTAAGCCAATGATATCATATTAATTAATTAATTAATTTATTTATTTTCATTTATTTACCTTATTAAGGTAATGAAATAAAGTATTTATAAACATAAAAGTATTAATACAGTATCGATGTTATTTCTAGTCACCGTTTCAGGGTCTACAGCCTACGATGTTGTGTATATTTACAAATTGTCTCGTTAATAGAAGGGACTATAAATGAGACATCCTTCAAAAACATATTTAGTACTAAAGACTTAATAGTTTTATATCCTAAATAGCAATAACTTCGTAATATAATATGCTTAAATGAATAAATTTTGACTTTCATATTCTTATTGACAGTTAATTGCAATATAAATGTTTTAATTTAAATACAGAGAACAAACTATTTGTTCACATACGTTGTAGCTTTGTTTACTGGAAAAAAGTTTAGATCTGGACTAAGGGTCAAAAAAATGGTTGAAGGTTTTTAAATGCTCGTAGGTATAAACCGACAAAACAAAAAGGATAAAATAGATTCGAAGAGATGTCTGTTTTGTTTCTTATCCCATCTTCAGAGACGACGCATGTGTTTTTTCTCCGATCTTCAACTTAATTCTACCGTCTAAATAAATTAAATACGGCAATACTATTCCTTTAAATCAGATATCATTTGTATAGACGAAGCGTCCGCAAACAGACGTGTCAGTTTAAATGAAATGTATCACAGATTATAAATCTTTTTGTCATTTAACCAGTTCTAACGGAAAAAGAATAAATGTTTGTTCTAGGAAAATAGGCCAAGCGTTAAATTGAGTGACATTTATTTTCTGTAATGATTGGAAACTGGTCGTGTTATAATGAACGATCACACGAGATGCCTAGTTTAAAAAAAGGGGGAACGGAAAGCAATGGTTGTTATAGACAGATAGCGATCTCTTGATAGAGTTTATAGGGTGTTGTACGATGATCCGTACAATTTTAAAAATTGGTAATGGAAAATTTGGTTACAATATTTATGTGTCGTTAACTAGAATTGAAGTATTTCTAAATGAACAGTCACCGACAAGGGTATTAAGACATTCAAATTACATGTTATATGAGCATAAAAATATTCTATAATCTATACTAATATTATAAAGAAGTTTGTGTGTTTGTTAAATTGTAAGGGGTAATCTCAGGATCTACTGAACCGATTTTAAAAATTTTTTCAACAATAGAAAGCCACATTATTGTTAAGTCACCAAGTGTCATAGGTTATATAATAAAGTTACAAAAATAAAAAAGGATTATAACGTTATGCCCAACAAAGTGCGCACGGGTCTGCCAGTTAAATATTTAAGTGAGAAAAGTAAAATATAGGTAGTAGTTAGTATAATATTACTAGTAGATTTCCAAATACAGGAAACACAAAGTCACTCAGTAAAATATTTTAGTAATAAGATGTTTTGTAATGTTAAATGTATTTATTATACTGTAAGTCGACTGTATACACATTTTAATTTCGAACTCAAATATGAAGGTTATTCACATCAATCACATTTGCCGCATCGTGGTTTTACTAAAACTATACTATCAAAGACGGTTCTGAGATTGTTTATAAGATGAAAGGAATTTGACACGAGGAAGTGAGTAATAGGACTAAGGATTATATAGAATCTCTAAGGTATGATCGATTCGTGAAAGATCTTGTGTGATTTCCCCGAAGAAAGAAAATGATTTGATGAAATCCCTTAACAGTATTTTTATAGGTAATACATTTACATGTAAATATGTTATCACTTAGATTCGTTGAGAAAATATATCTAGTATGGTGCATGCGTTACAAATAGCACTGTTATTTATAAAATAATATTAAATTATTATAGATTCAGATTTCTCGATACTATAAAAATAAGAAGTAAGCATTATTTTTTTTGGTTCAGTACCCAAAGGATATAACATCCCAGAGTAGACATGCTGAATCAACTCAATATACTTAACGAGAGGCATTAAGTTATTATTTTAGTAACAATTATAGCTGTTTACTTGTATGTAGTTCGAATTAAAGTCGTTATCTTAATTTGTCGGAAATAGGTACATATTTAAATTTCAATTCTGTTGTTGAAACTCAAATGCTTACAGAATAGTACATACCATACCATCTACTTGTGACGATGGGCAATATTGTTAATGATATAAACTTTCAGCAACTTTCTTTCACCTCCGGGTGTTAATACTTTTTCTCGATACCTCGAGTTTGCACTAGATGGCGCGCTTACAGTTTTTATTCGATGACGAAACCTAAGAAAGAGTCATGATTTTGACAGTCCATCAAGTCCAGTAAATATTAAAACAGAAAATAAATAAAAATAAAATAAAAAACACTTTATTGACCAAAAGCATACAGGAATGACTACATTATAAAAAAAAAACACAATTGAGCCAATTGGCGGTTGACAAGACGGTTGAAAATGACATGACGGTTCAATGGACGATGGTTTGAGAGCCGCAAGAAAATCGGTTTCGTAGTTTTAAAGATTTAAGCATACATTGGGACAGATAGAAGAAAGCTACTTTGGTTTATACTATTTGTTTCATACTGTCTTATTTACTTTCGTTATTAGATTTGCTTATTCATTATTATATAGGCTTACAGAAACAGAGATTCTCTATCGATACATTTAAATTTTGTTCATAGAAATAAAACACTATAATGCTTCCATGAATATGTATTTATTGATCCTGAATGACTATATACAAATAATGTATACAATATAATTGTATGGTTTAGCACGTTAAGGTAATGTGTAGGATAATATATCATGATATGTACAATATATCTTAGACTCAATAAGAGCTGTAAGATTCGTATTCTAGGTTAACACCAAAAAAGAAAAAATACTTGAAAAATTCTAGTAAATTCTTAATATGTTAAAAAGATCTGGCCTCTGGATCCGTAACAATTCCGTTTACATTAATTATTAGTTGAACTTCCTCCCGTTAAAAAATCCAGATAAAATATGCTTGTTATCAAATTTTAAACACAAATTCGTAAATAAAAAGCATGCTTTCATATAATGTTTGAGAACTATATCAAAACCATTATAAAGGTTTAACATACGTATTATGGAAGAAAAGTAGAAACAAAGTTACAGGAATGCTTAGTGACTAGTGTTAGAAGCACGTTATCGCATTGAAGTAGCATCTTAGAACCCGGCCCCGTCCACTTGCTTGCCCGCGACGTTGCAGACCCGTCTGAAAACGAGAAAAATAGCTCATAAATACATTATTTATACACATTACTATACTTTAGTCTATGGTTTATTACGATCACATGGCTAAAAAGTACAAGTAATTCTGTCAAAATTTATGGATAATTTGAAAATCTGTTGCTAACGATCGATGGATTTAACTTATCTTAATAATAAAGTTTTTTTTTTAATCCTATGAGGATATCATCACGTTTAATCGTCAAGTTTAAATACATACAAACTGAAAAACACACATATAAACTGAAATAAAAATCTTTTGTCAATTTTAGTCATCTAAAATTCAATCACTTTGAATCAGCACTCATCATTATTTATTTATTTATTTATTTATCCTTTATTACATATACCAAAATCACAAATAACATAATATAACAAATAACAAGAAGTACACAGGTATATGTAAATGGCGGCCTTATCACTAGTCAGTGATTTCTGCCAGGCAACCAGAACTTACATAAACACAAAAGAAAAGAATGAGTAGGCAAAGAAGTACGATATAACTGATTAAATATATACGACATGTATACAAAAAAAAAATATAATACATTTAAACATATACATATAACTATAATTAAAAAAAAAATAATAATAATAAAAATTTTATTGTAAATCTATGATATCATTGACTTCGTAAAGTCCTTTAACTGAAGGTATTGATAACTTATTATATTGGGCGACATTTGCAAGTTAAGCGAAACGTGTAGACTACCTTTACAAAGCACAATTTTAAAATACAATGGAATATCGACTCTATACTCCATAGTCAAAGCTAAATAAACCATAATAAAAAAAAATACCATTTTTGTGTTTTTAACGATTTTAATTAATTTTTTTCGCACACAGAAGTAATTTATGTATCGTTGAAGAGGGACTAATTGGTTTCAAACTGCTGACACAGAGTTCGATGAAATTTAAACGACCTAAATAAATAGTCGTCCAAAATACGTAACATAAATAAAAACAGTTTTAATAAAATTGATAATAAGTACCTAATGAAGCTTGTATCATGGCTTTAGTACTTTTACAGTTTAATATTATTTAAAAAATCATTTGCCCAGTTACATTACATTACAATTTTTTTGCATTAATTCGTTCATGTATTGATAAGTTACATATTAAAATTGTAACAATTTATTCGCATTAATTCGTTCATATATTGATAGTATATTTATTTATTTATTAACGCTTAAAAATTAACGAATCAAAATTTTTGTATGACATTTTCAAAGTGCTCTTACTTTACTTACTAAGCTCTTTCCTGTTGAACAAAACCCTTAATTTACATGCTATAATTGCTATCCTAGTTACGCAACACGTACTTAAAATATTCATGAATTTCTGAAAATACCTTAAAAAATAGCCCCAAAAATATATTTTTGATTGGATGAGTTTAAATTAGTTCTCGCGATCTTCAGTCTAAATAAGCCTTGTGGTAAGCCCTGTGGGATATAAAGCAACAGTTAGGACGTTGACAGTTAGGAGCAAATGTCATACCAAGTCATTTCCATCATAGTTCGCGATCCTCAAAGGAGCTGTCCTCGGTCCATCGCGGTCTGTCTCGTAACGTTGTGTGCCGTCTTCTCTGAGTGCCTTCTGTAAGGCCACTAGAAGACGGTCTAAAACTAACGCTGCTCGCTTTTGAGGGATTACTTGCTGAAATAGAACGATCATATTTTAGCTTTTACTACTTAATGTAGCTGACTTTTTTTTTTTTATAACATGAAGAGGGGAAACGATCTGGACGCACTCCTGATGGTAAGAGTAACGCCAGCCCATAGCCAATGCAGTGCTACCCGGAACTTTGCTCCGGGCAGGGGTGCACTACACCGACGCTCCCCACTTTGAGTCGTCAGATGTTAAGACTCATTAGCCCAGTAATTTCGCTGGCTACAGTGCCCTTCAGACCGGAGCACAGTGACATTCTCACGTCACTGTTCAGGCGGTAGAATGTCTGGCACTGTGGGGGTACCCAACCAGTCGGTCTCCTGCGAAAGTGACCTACCCCCTATAACTAATGCGACTATAATTCAGTATCTACTTAACACAAAAAGTACAGTTTCAAATTTCAGTAGGAGATTCCTTGAGGTATGAGTTATTAAAATATAGCTGATCACTATAATTCTTGATATATTTACCGATTTTAAACCTATCTTTCCTGTCATAAGATTATCATTTGTCATTGTGCCCGTAAAAATAACAGTTCTAACTTATTATTTTGGCTTATACAAATTCGATTTTAATACAATATTCGTGTTATTATTTGTACTCGTACTTATTTTATGGTAAAAAGTTATTATAATTTACAATTAATCTCTATCTAGTATCTACAAACTAAATGATGATTTGAAATATAATTATAGTCACCGATTCGACCTACTAACGTATCTATTTTAACAAGTAATGACGCCCGAAAAAATTGGAGCTGTCTACAAAATATGACTTAAATGCCAAAAGCGTGATTAATCTCCCATAAAACTAATATGAATCTTAATTCTTACAACGTGGGCGCTGAACCAATAGGTTTTAACACCTACGGTTATTGCACACTGAATATTAATATGCTTAAGATGTTAAATAAATGTAATATCACGTACAATTGAAAGTTAAAAACTATTTCAATTGTGTATGTTTCTTGTAAGAGAGATGTTTTCCTACTAAATGGGGAGCGACATTCAACTATTTATAATTACTGCTACAATATACAATTTAAAATAATAGATAAACTTGTTAGATAACATACAAATAAATAATTAAGGAAAGCTAAATATTATTTGCCCTTTTAATTTTTTAGAATCCTTCTAGAATGTTTCTTAACTTTGAGGCTTACGTTTTATAACCCGGTAAACGATATCAAAAATATTCGATATCGTCGACGATTGCATTCGGAGTAGAACGTCTGGTTATGGCTAACATATAAAAAATAATAAATAACCTGGTAAAAATCGCTAGGTCCCGTCGGATGCAGGTTGCTGAACCGGTCGCGCTGGATATCAATTGAAGAGGCTACGTCCGACATCAGACAGAGACAGGCTGATGTGTATGTATGCATTACTCACCTCATGCATATTTGAAGGTTCCATAGCCAAGGTATATTCCTCGTCACTAGCTGGCGCCGGCAACCCCATAACCAAAGCCACACACACGGAAATGAGTACCAATGGAGTCATCATCTTGAAATCATGAGCTGAGTACTGTAAAGGCAAACATTATTTATTTTTAGAATCTATACTTCTGTTACAAAGAGGACAGTTTTTTATAAGTTTGAGGCGAACGAGCAATCTAGCCATGAACTGATGATGAAAACATACGGATGATGTTGCTGATATTCAATTTTCTCCGCAACTACTGAAGTGATTTAATTTCAGAGCATACTCAGATCACAATACGTATGAATATATACAACACATACTAAGTGCGTACGTGTGTTACCAAAAACGATAGAAACTTTTGTGTGTTCAAAATAAATGAGATAGTTTTGTAAATCATTACGTAGACATTTCACAAAGCACGTTATAGAAGTATTTTTTATAATATAATATTAGGTAAAAATACGGCTTAATTTGTCTTAATTATTTAAATTTAGTTCTAAACTTATAAACGGTTGTATTAAGTAGAGAGAGTATCCAGCAATACACGACCATCGTTTTAATTTCAAAAAACTTCACGTGCCTCTAATAGGTTCCACCCACATTTTCCAAAAACTTACTTCCGAATGAGATTAGGATCTGGTAGTATAATTATTTGGGAATTCAATTTCCTCTAGCGAAGTAAAAATATTGATTTTTTGTATAAAAATTAGTAAAGGCAAGATTAAACGTTATTCTTTTAAATCTATTTATAGAGATGAAGATATTAAATGCAGATATTATGAATAGTAGAAAATTTTCTTTTATTATTATGTATATTATATAATTATTTATTATATTGCAGAGAATATCCTACTATAGAGAATGTAAAATATATTGATAATATAAGGACAAACATATTCCTTCTAAAGTCAAGTCGAAATCCGAGATCAAGTAATTTAAAAGATTTATAGCAAAAAGCGGCGAATGAGGTCGCATCCTCATTGTATCGTGTTATAATGAAGGCTGGATATTCATCAATTCTCACGTCTCTTGTCTGTCTATGCGACCGATTTTTCATAGATTTTTACCTACTTATTCGATAGGGAAATTAAATCCAAACTTCTAACGAAGTATATTGTCAACAAATTTCATTCTAAGAATTGGGTTGTTGGTGTTGCGTGAGTAGCCCCGAATCAAATATAATGATAACATTTTTCTAGCGAATATAATGCTGTTATGCCGTACGAAATATTATATATATTTGTAGGTCAGAATTATCGCACAGCCTTTAATTATCCAATTCTTATTACAAATAACGTTTGTGAGTTAGTTGGATCGTTGAGGGATTCTCTTAACTTTTGAGAAGCAATTACCTCTATGTAAAGGAAGGCTGGGGTGTAATGGCATACCCATTTTATAGTATCCGGAGATCTGAGGTAGGTAACTAGTAGGTAACAGGAAACGTTTCTCCCCTCACATAAGCTCCTTCATTGGCAGTGATCTGTCCAGATGTTCTTGGGAATCACTAATCCAATGGTGGGGCGCCGACAAACATTGCAGTACATCGACGTAACCTAATTTCACCCGTGTAGCCCCCAGGATACGTGGGCGAACCCATAAGTGGATTCCCCATTGCAAAAAAAGTATAAGCTCTTCCGAAATAGATTTCACAACCTATACGCCTGGGAAACAGCCCAAAGCCCGCGTTGACAGTCCGATTATTATTATGATGGTAGTGTGTATTATACTTTGATATTATCTTATCCTGCTCGAGATAAAAGACATGTGGCACAGTTATTTACGAGTGCGGATAAACTTGATCATTGCGCTTTGTTTCACCGTCTTTTCCTCTTTTATTTGTCATGGTTGACATATTTTAAATAACAGTACCGGTTGTTTACTGCCTTCTGTTTACGATGTCAACAATTAATGGTTCACTTTAGGATTAATTAATTAATGGAGTGTGATTGTTTAAAGCTATTACGGACTAATTAAAAAGCTGAAAAGTTTGTTTGAGCAGGCATATCTCTACCTACGGACTGGAGCTTAAAAATATTTTTATGGTAAAGTCCCTGGTTACGGGTGTAGCATACGTTCAAATAAAATTGATTCAATAAACTTATGCGAGAATGGAATAAATATAAGAATACATTATTTTCCGAGAGTTGCAAGCATTGACTTCGTTTACTTAAGGATATTGTATTTCATACTCTCCTTGAGAAACAAACGACATTGAAAATATGACTAGTGGAAAACAAAAAGAATTATGTTTAATTATTACATTAGTATTATGACACCTAGCTTTTTTTAAACTTAAAAAAAAAACGTTTTTATTAGTTTCTTTTATTTTCACAACTCTATCGATTTATTACGTTATTTAGAAAATATTAAGGAATTTTATTGATAATTTTAAAGTGAGTCATAGTTGTTATTGTAAGTTGAATAATTTAAATTGAAAAAGGTGTAAAAAGATATATATAGTTCAAAGAGACTAGCTCGGACTAATCTTGCATAAAGGAGTCCTTTTTCTTTCCATTGTTACTTATTGAAATGCAAATAAATCTAGTTGCTTAGCTTAACGGCAAAATGAACTGTGTTTGCTGCATTAATCACCAACTAATGAGTAAAAACAAATGGTAAAATATATATTCTTGTCGTACCGGTAATGTCACCTATGTGATATTAACACAGATGCCTACTAGAAGAAAATCTTTATGTTATTTTCTAATTATAAAAAAAATACATTTTATAATTATCGAATCAAACTTTATTTTATAGATGGTAATTGGTATGCTACCTCCATTAATGGAAATACGTAATACTAGAAACCTCACTAGATGTATCTAACGAGGAAATAAGAAGTACAAAAATTATTGAAATTAAAAAAATTATTACATAATAGTTTCCTCTTTCTTGACGAACCTTCCTTTTTACTACATTTATTATATGTGACAAGTATACATACAAAAGTAGTAAAAACATTTATAAGACTCATAACCTGATGAATGAATAGAAAAGTTATTCAAAACCCCTAATATGAGCAAGGCATTATCCCAAATAATTTATCAAACACTCGGCCTCTATCAAAAGCTTGTAACAATGACTTGGGTTATAGAGACATTCGCAAGTTTTTTGGTAAAAATCAGTAGCTATTCAATACGGGCCTAGTTCAAATTGTCGACTTTTGTCTCTTCTTACCAATAACTGTTCTTCAAATCGTTTCGTCCCATAACCTTAATATCAAAAGTATTTCCAAAACAAATCTACGTCATACAGCTGATACATATTTATATTTATAGCGGTATTATTGAGTACCGTAGTATGTAAATAAATACACTTAAATAGCAGCTAATTTTATTCCATTTAAATTTAAACACAATTTGCGTAAGAAATAGAAACAGCGGAGAAACTCATTAATGTGTCGCGTTAATACGTGATTAAAGCATAAACCTTGCTTGGTTAAGACCGGGCATTATCACAGCTATGGCGTAGAGCCTCTACGGTTTCTACGGCGTAGACCGTAGGTAGAATGAACGTAGATTTGTGGTTAATAAACGTCATCCTCTAGGCCAAGCTATTTTTATAATGATAAAATTATGCTTTATTAAGAAAATATATGCAATTAAATAAAGAAACTAAATTATATTTAACTTGTAATTGTGTCTCGTTTAAGGGAATGATATTTTCTTTATATTTTAAAATTAATATACATTATGTACATGCAGTACATAATACAGTATAACCTACCTACATGCAGAATTTACAGTAAAGAATCAACAAGAAACTGTAGTAGCAACTCTTTAAAAAAATATTGGAATGTTGAACTAATAACAAAATTTTCAATTATCAAAAACGAAATACTTTAAAAAGGCTTGACGTGCGAAATGCTGTCAGCATGTTGTTGTCAGAGCGTGATATTCAATGAAATTTTTAACCTGCATCTATCCTACTAATATTAGTGTTGCTTTTTAAACCGAAATAATTTATTTTTTTTATATTTAAAATTAACTTTTACTTTAACTATTACTTGTACTTCAATTATTATTAGAACTAATATTTAACTAAAATTGACACTACTTTTAAAAGTGCTTTTAGAAAATTAGAAGCTTTAATGTTTAAATAACGACACTTTCTTTTGGCGCCGATAAATTTGTCGATAAAAAATGGATCGTAACCCAAATATGGAATAAATATGAAATATCTATTATAATAGAATACTTTTTAACCGACATCAGAAAAGGAGGAGGTTCTCAATTCGTCCGTATGTATATTTTTTTTTTTCAAATTTTGTTAGTACCACTCAATTTATATTTAAATTTAATTACATGTTAAATGAACAATGCTTATTTTTATGTCTATCTAATGTCACTAGATGAAAAAAATTTACGAAACAAATGTTTCAAAATTTCGGTTTTATAGTAAATTAACTATGTTCTATATTAATTATGTCTACGGTAGAGATTGTAATATTAAAAATAAATGCCTAAGTTTATAATTAAGAAAAAGGAAACGCCAAACTAAGTTGTTGCTAAGTAAGTACATAGCTCGATAACAACTGAACTGATTTAGATTAGTTTTTTAGAATTTTCCTGGAAGTAAATAGAAGAAAGGAAATAGAATTGTTCTTGAGAAAAAAGCTAGGTTACAGGTAGGCTACGTACAGTGTAAACAAAGTCGCATCGGGTCAGATAGTTTACAATTAATAGAAATATTTGGTTTGAAAGGAATTCATAGGATACATATCCTTAAATATTATTCAAAAACGTAGTTATTATAATTGCAATAACTTGTAAAGAATATTGGAAAGAAATATTGAGACAGAAAACGGTTTACGTTTTCTTTAAAAAAAGGAACTGTTTTAATTTCATGCAATGATCCGAATTAGTAACAAACAAAAAAACCTAATTGTTTAAACTATCAATATTAAAAAACACCGCATAACATAACACATTCAACGTATACGAAAAAAAAATGGAATTAGAAAAATAAAATTTATTTCGCAAACGAAACTCACCTACTACAATCCGCAAGTTACTTTAAAAATCACGTTCGAAAGTTTTTCAAGTGTTTTCGTGTCACAGCTACAAGTTATCGCCGAGAGAGCCGAAAGCGTTGTATGAGGCTTTTCGCGCGCACAACCTTTATAACGGAGTACGGACGGACCTACGGACTTCCAGGCTTTAAACTAATACAACGCGCCAATGCAGTGGGTGTTTATGATTTTTTATGATGTGAACTCTGAATTATATACGTTTAGGATTAAATAGTTTTAAATCTTTTTTATTTTTCTAGATAGATTATATTTTCTAGATAATACTTTCTGCATTATTAAAAAATACCAGTTTGCTGTTTGCATATGCATTTTAAAAATGTTCTGTTGTGTTTTTGTTATTTATTTTTGTTTTAAATAAATACTTATAAGTAATTATGTTATCGAAAGGCAAATTTGAAAAGCTTTACATACCTACCTACTAAGTGATACAAAAAAATAACTTGTATTGATGACTTCTAAAATTATGATTTACGGTAAAAATCGTAATTATTAAATCATCTGTGGAAATTACATTTTAACCTCATAACGTTGTTCTACAAATAATTTTTATTTTGTAATATTTTAAATCAAGTTTCACGTACCTATGAATACCTTTATTTTGAGAGGATGATGTTACCTATAAAATAAAATAACTCCAGCTGGTGACGCATTTAATAACTAAACATAGAATCGCACCAATAAAAAGATTACCGCCGTAAGAACTTTATCAGTGGATATTGTTTTAATAGAGTCAATGTATCAATAAACACTTGAAGTATAAACGAGCTCTTGTTAACAGGAAATTATATTCCTGTTTTATATTATTAACACAAGGCAATCTCTTAAACAATATATTACTCACATTTTTATTTAAGTCGATTACAAACTATGCTGCAAGGTTTTTGTGCGTAGAACTCAATTCTATGTAATATTTATAAGCCTATATCTATAATACTTAACCAACGTAAAAGAGTTTGCAAAATAAATTTTATTGATTTCTAAGATTAATCTGTACCTCTCCTCAAACTCACATTGATAACAATAACATTGCTTTTAGTTTTATAATACATTCAAGAATAGATAAGAATAGATATAGTTGCCTATATTTATAAGATAGGTATTTAACTACATAAGGTGAGTAACATAAATTACTTTCAGAGTGTAAAAATATTTTAGCTATATATTTCAAATATTCCCTTTGTATTTCATAAAATGCAAAAGCAAATGTTCTACCATACCTATTTAATATTATTTCAACAGCCACAATATCCATAACAACAGTATATAAATATTTCCTGAAACGAGTGCATTTCGGAAGGTCAAGTATTAATAGAGGGTAGCCTTCAGTAAGCAATATTCCAGTTTGTCCTTCGAATTCCTTTTCCATTCATCGTAAAAACTATTTGATCTACGACCTTCTGAATTGTGTGACCAAACAATGCCATATTATTCATTAGCAGCTCACTGTTTCGTTGATTTGATACCACATTAAGATATAGAATGACTCAAATGATAATTTCTTTAAAATGTTATTTCTTAAATACGATAATTATTAGTGATATTTATAGTAAGCTTCTGCAGAAATAAATAGGAGAATCCCAATAACTAAACATTCTGTTACGTTTATATCTATATCATTTTTTTCTTTAACTTATATTAAAAAATGTGAAAATTACAATAATTCATGTAAACATGTTTTTTTTAAGTAAACAACATAACTATTTTCTTCAATAGGTTTTTACCTGTGAATGGAAAACAATATTTTTAAGCTTTGCACAAATTAGTAAAAGGATATTCAAATTTAAAAAATCCTTCTACTTTTTATGGGTCATACGTTACAGGAATGAGATGTTGTTTAGAAAAAAGGTCGCAGACGAAAAGGTAAGTTTCTAGAGGCGATAATGTAATGGTCATGTCTCGCAGCTTGACGGTAATAGCCTGGCCACTTACGCAGCTCTATTAAAAGAAAAGAGTGGTTACCCATATGAGGCTGTCTTGAAGGCGGGTGACTAAGCGAATGTTTGTGTCTTTAAAATGGTTTGTTTGTAATTTAAACATGATTCTGTAAGCTGTGTGTTGAAAGGAGTAATATTATATATTAAAATGTAAATTATACGTTAATAAAATTTTCAAATAAGTCTCAATAGTCTGAATAACACGTATCCTTGCACACCTGAGCAAGAGTACGCGGAGAAACAACGTTGGGTTTCAACTTTTAATTAGTAGTAGTAACGAGGACGAGATATCCGTAACAGAATAAAATTAACTTATTTCATCATCCTACAGATAAAACCGACTGTCATTACAATATTGTCAATATTTTTAACCGACTTCAAAAAAAGGTTTCTCAATTCGACCGTATTATATGCTTTTTTGTGTTTGTTCGGGCATAACTCGCAGTCTGTGGAATGATTTTGATGATTCTTTTTTCTCAGATGAAATAAAACTTGGTAAATGTTCATACAATATTATTCAAACTTTTTGAAAACTTAGTGTAGCGACCGCTATTCATGCGCCGAGTCTGAATCGCGCTTACGATATTTTTCCAAGACTTAGCATATAATATACAACTTCTCGACATCGAACCATCGGGGCCTAACGGCCGGCCAGTCAGTGGTTCGACTGGTCGAGGATCCTCCCTTTGGTTCAGAGGAAGGTTACATCCTCCTTCCTACCCACATTAGTAATACTTTTTGCCACCATCCTGTGGAATCAGCTTTCTCATACAGTGTTCCCGAACGCATACGACTTGGGGACCTTCAAAAAAAGAGCGTAACTATCCTTATTCCTTGTACACACTCGTGACAACGTGAGTGTTCATGGGCGGCGCTGACCACTTCACGCGCCTGCTCGTTTGCTCGTATAAAAAAAAGTTTTTAATAGTTTTTTTAGAGATCAAAAAAATATATCATACAAGACTCATTTTAAATTTTAAAAGAATAAAGGATTCAAAAATTTATTTTAAACGCAACAGAGTGGATCCGTTAAGTTTTTTTAATATATTCCTCGACAAAGTAAAAGAGTAACAATAAAATAGAACTGTCATTATTATCCTCATAAAAACTTTACCTACTTTTAATAAAAAACCTTTATAATACAGCATGAGTTTTTATAAAATTATAATATCCTACCTGATATCTCATACGACTTTTTATTAGGTTCGTTCATAAAAATTGGTTCATTAAGGTTAGGTACACATAAGAAAGATTAAACATCTCTAATCATTATGCTTTATTGTATGTTGCCGAAGAGGAGTGAAAAAGACGAAGAGAAAAAGAAGAGGGGAAGAAATAAATTAGTACATATTATGTTTATAATATTATATTTTGTAATGTAGTGAACTGTTTAAGAACTTCAATTCAATATTTTTACATTTTATTATATCTGTACTTTATTTTTCTGTGCCTATCACATAGATTATCTATAACCATCGACAATCAACATGGCGAATTGTCGATTGCTATTTGCTGCTAAGTGAAAAGTGAAGCCGGATGCGTGTTTAATAAATATTACGTAAAATTGTTTTAAATTATAAACAAAAATGTACGAAATTTATTTTGATGCAATATAACAAAAATAAATACGTGTTTTTCGTGAGCAATATATGAATAATACGATCATTTGTTGCAGGGCGCGAAATAAATCTCCATCAGTTATATCGGATAAAGATAAAAAGAAGCCAAAGGAAAAGAAGAAAAAAGGGGAATCTGGATCTAGCAGTAGTGATAGTAGTGGCAGGTATTGTAATTAGTATAATATGTGAAATATTGATCGGAGCCTCGGAGGTTATAGCGCTAATAAACAATTTTTTAGGATCTGGCATACCTAAGCTAATGAATATGGTTATAAAGTTGTGATTTTTTAAAAAGGGATAGGATCGCTATTATTATGTAATCTCAAATATAATCGTGTATTTAAAGCAAAAATATATTGATTAATTCATCTAATTGCATTGCAAACATTGAATTTAATAACCATTCTTTTCAGTTATCAACCAATTAAGCTGTATTCTTCCTAATGTACTTATTTGCTAATGTTATCTAGTTCATCGGATAGCAGCTCTTCAAGATCATCATCCCGGTCCTCTTCAAGTAGCTCTGGGAGTTCATCACGGTCATCATCCAGCTCCAGTTCATCGAGCAGCAGCAGCAGTACGAATGATAGGTCAAGGCCAAAGAAGAAGTGAGTTTCATGTTTAGAATGTTAAGTTAGATGTTAGGTTAAATTCTCATTGTGGAGAGAAGATTAAGGATCTCATTGATGGATATGGAAAATGTTTTTAATACCATGTCTTAAGGCTTTAAATATTATATACATGTTTCATTTTATGTTATAAGTGAATAATTAACTGACATCACTTAATTTTATTCTTTTTAGAGTTTCTCCACGTAAGAGTCCAGTAAAGGACCGTCGTGAACCAAATAGAGATAAAGCAAGAGAAAGATCACCCATAGATAAGAAAAAAGTAGCTACACCATCATCTGCAGAAAAATCTAAAGCAAGAGAAAAACATGAGAGGTAACACAACTTGAACACTTAATATTGGCGAAGTATTATTCTAATTAATTATAGTCCCTTTTTAGAGCTCCAAAGCTCACATTGAAATCATAAGATGGTCTTTAAAAACATTATATAAGATAATTTCCTTCAATTTGAAAAATATACAATTTAAAGGTGTATTTTTTATTATTTGTAAATAATATAATAGCTGACGATTGTTATTACAGAGGCCAGATTAGCAAAATTTGTTGACTCAGAAAAGTTTGTATAATAATGCAATGAAATTCCTTTAACCTTAAATATGATTACACATGCAGTTTGCATTTCAATCATTTATTTAATTGTGATGAAATTTGACAATTATGGTTACAGGTCACCAGCCCGTAAGAAACGCGAGCGTTCGCCACCACCGCGCCCAACACGCATACATATTGGTCGGCTCACTCTCAATGTAACAAGAGATCATATACAGGAGATCTTTTCCACTTATGGCACAGTGAAGACTGTAGAGTTCCCTATGGACCGACTCCACCCTCACAATGGAAGAGGATATGCCTATGTGGAATTCAGCAATCCGGATGAAGCAGAAAATGCTATGAAACACATGGATGGAGGTAAACAA
>JADANM010006310.1:7181625-7195782 GCA_026213755.1 Eurema hecabe | reverse complement strand
CGTGTGCTCTTCCGATCTGGAGCCGCTCCCCGCCGCGCCGACGCCGCACGCGCTCGCGCTCGCCCCGCCCCGCGCCGCGCCGCCGCCGCTCCAGGTCCTCCTCCTCCTCCTCACGATAGTCACCACCTGCACCACCGCCCGCACCCACCCGACACCCATCTCACTCACAAACACACACCAACACGTGTATACACACAGACACACACACACCAACATTGACATAACTCAATCCGAATCTTAGTCCTTTTCAGCCTGGAATGTTTCTCCTTACCTAGCTAGCATACTTCAATCTTCAAAAGGCAAGATCAGAGTCATGGTCACAAAATAAAACAAAATTAATTGCATACATACCAACAAAAAAGAATCAACATGCTATACCAATTGTACTGTGACACCATTAATACTAATTTTTGTTGTCATATTTAAAAAAATATAATGAAATTACCTTCTTTAATAATTACCATAGAAAAATCCCCACTTGCAACTCATTAACACATTCCAGTCTCCTATATCATAGGTAAGTAAGTATTCAACGTAAAAGATTGTTCTTTTACTAGCATTGACAGGTAAGTATGACTTCTTACTACAATTAAATGACTGTATTTAAATAGTAATTATTTTTGTTAAAAAAGCTTGCAAAACGGAAACTGACTGCGTGAGTGATCGGTGAACATGAACTAAACATAAATCGACAATAGTGCAGTGCTTTGTATTGTCATTAATCGTAATTGTAATGAATGGACTAAGACTTTGTTAATAAACGGTCAAATTTAATCGTCTTTTTTCTTCCCAGATCCCAAGATCCCGGTCCTAGATCCAAGTTAACTTAGCGTAATGTAAGGTGAAATAAAATACTATATTCATATTTAGTTTTATTTTTACTAAGTATCACAGTTCAATACTCCATGATTTGTGAATCTCATGAATGGTTTCCTATTATTTTACAGTAGGTCAGATAGTCTGCTACTAATACTTTTCCTTTGTATAAATAATCTTCATTTAGTTGCGGCATTTCTTTTAAAGTTCTGAAAAGAAAATTTGTTTACAATTTGCACTATATTAACAACAATAACTCAACTAATATAAACCATCTATGAAGTTTTTAATACATACCAACCTGGCTTTGTGGTATCAAAATCAGGTACTTTCATAATACCTATATTGTACTATCAATAAGAGTGATCTATTTTTAAACTTACGGATATTGAACCTTCATATTTTTGGGGCCCCGGACTGGATTCCAAGCTGATACTGGTGCTTGATTTGACAGCATAAGTCCAGAAACAGCTATATACAAACCATATTCTTGGCACATTTTGTCCTGTAATCATTACAATTTAAAAAATGATTGTATGCCCTATGCATAATCTAAAGATACTAAGTACTTATTACTAAGAGAACAACTTACATTCCATTCCGATAACACTAAATCACTTTCACTTAAAGCTAAGGCGGCCTTGTCAACATCATTAGGACAAGAGAAGTGGGGGAGGTAGTTTTCTGCTAAAAATGAAACAAACGAACTTGGGTAACTCAGGAACTGCTCAATTATATCCTTTGGTAAATGGGATAAACTTTTGTTGCCATTTTCATTTGTTATAACTGAAAAATCGAAAGAAGAAGTAATTTACAGCAAACATTAATCATACACAGCATTTTTAATATCTTACAACTTCAGAACATAATAGAATATTGTGTTTATTATACCTTTTGGATTCAAAACTCTACCCACTCCGTGTAAAATGCTCACAGTTTGATCCTTTCCTATAGATGTGAACTTGCTTGAGGCATTTTTCCTTCTTGTTGTTTTTTTTACTTCTTTTTCTTGTATTATGCTAGTTTCGAGATTTACAGTTGATCCTTAAATACATAAAGAATATTATTAAAGTGGATAATTTTGAAAGTTGAATATTCAAACTTATTACCTTTGAGAGATGCGAAATGTAAGTTTATGACTGCAGAACGGACATCCCCATTTGAAGAATTGACAACTGACTCAACTAAAGTATTGCTTGGTATATTGTACATTGATGTATAGTTTTTACTTATTATTTCAACTGCCCTTTTTAATGCCGACTTTAAACCTGTGACTGAAACACTATTGAACCTAAAAAAGAAAATATTTATAAAAACTCAATTTAATTTATCAACATATCATTTTAAGAAACTATATGCAATGTCTATATACTTACGATATATGAGCTATATTGAACTGATCTTTTAATTGTGGACTAAAAAGATTTAATGCTGTATTTTTATTGTCCGTATGTGATTCAGAGCAAATAAAAACAATTGGAGACTTAGCTCTTTGCTTGTATTGACTGTAACAAAAATGTATTAAAAACTATTATAATTTTAGAACTGAACCACCCCTGTATAATTTAGAACAAGACAGTTTTTCTTAACAACTTAAAAAACTATTTTATTAAATTTAATACATACTTCATAATGTCAGTAAATTCAGCTGGTGTTCTTAAAAATGTATTAGGAAAATCTTCAACAAGAACAAGTTTGTTGCTATTGTTATCCAAGAGTGAAGTAAAGTTTGCAGCATTTATAATGAAATCTAAGAACCTTTTTGATTGAGATTCTGTGAACAAAGGATTGATATTGTTACAAAAATATGCATTCAGTTGCAATATTCAGTTTAATAAGTAATAATTTCTTATTTATCTAGAAAAGTGTGATGTTTAATAGTTAGATATAAATATATATACCATTTTCTGTAGGAAACTCTATGTCTATGGGTGTTATCCATTCTGCAACTTTTACATTATATTTATTAGCTAAGGTGCGTAGTGTTGCTGTTTTTCCACAACCCACCGGACCAGACAGCAATAAAAAACTATTGTTACTGTTCAAACAAGAACATTTCATCCACTCCTCTACTTCTTGCACTTTCTTTGAATGTACAGCTAAATCTTCCACTTCCACAGGATCAAAATTTTTCATCCAATTTTTATCAGTAATATTGTAAGGAATAATATTGTTATTTCTTTTAATAGGAACCTAAAATATAACTACTTTAAAAACATGAAAAAAATATTTTGATTAAGGGCTTATTTCTATGCAGTATTTTTTATTCATCATGTATATAAATTAATAAAAAACACCTCATCATTTATAGATTCTGCTTTTTTTACACTCGTATTCCTTTTATATTTTTTCGATGGCTCAGGTTCCTCAAATTCAAATAAAGGCTTAAACCATTTCTTTACCTAAAAAAATATTAACATTGTATTAATATTACTGAATGTAAGTCCTTACAAATTAATACATATATTTATACCTTTTGAGAATTCATATTTTTATATAATATGTTTCGATCAAACTTAGTATATAAACAGTAAACACTTAACACTGCTTTTTAATAAGGTAGTAGGTACTATTATAAAGAAATAATAATTATATTAGGAGCGCAGTAGAAATAAGTAGGTATCCACTAATCAAAACATTTTAATTTTAATTTTTAAAACGTAATCCTGTAGTTGTACTCATTGTCACCGAGTTTAATTCTGAAATCTGAATGACGTTTATTAGTTCAAGTTGTCGCGAAAATGTAAATGATATTCTGTTCTATACAAATACATACTTATGCTTATTTGACCCCACTAAATATAAATTTGACCGCTTAATTAATAATTCCTGAAGTATGGTTTAAAGAGAATGTAGGTAATCACTACGTTTAAACTGGTATGGTTAGTATGGTGAAAATTGAAATTTTAAATTCTTCAGTTTACTTTTGGGTGTCTTATAACTTATAACTGATAAACTTAAATACATATGACATGGTACTTAGAGTAACCTAGAGTAATTAATATATTAAAATAATAACGCCAGATATTATTTAGCAATTGTTCAAAAAAAAGAATTATTTTTTCGTCTAAAACTTAAGCCCCACAGATGAATATCTGATTTCAGATTTTATCTATTTTACTGACTTATGTCAGCAGCAAGGAGATTGGAGAATATTGCTGTCTGCTGTCAAAAGTCAATACTGAAATATTCGCAAATGCTCTTAGTTACGTAAAATATTTGTATTTAATTATTAAGAGTAATCGGCGCACCACCTTACTGGTGTTATATATATTAAATTAGAGAACATTTAGTAAGTAAATAACCGAAGTATGTCTAAAATATATGAGGTGCAATCGTGCATGCATTGAATTGCGTTGTTTTGCAGGTAAAATGCAAGCAATCAAAGCCATAGGAGCTGCGGCTCCTTCTACAGTTTTGTCAGTTTTAAAGAAGGGAGCTTTTACTCCCATTGTAGATCAAATACGCCAAACCCATTTACCAGCTCCAGATGTAAGCGAAAAGAGACCGTATTCGCCGTTTCAAAATACAGCCAATGCGGCAGAGTATGCTGTAGCAAGGTTGGACGATTTGCTGAATTGGGGAAGGAAGGGTTCAATATGGCCCATGACTTTCGGACTGGCTTCATTAGCAATCATCTCGATGCACATCGCTGCCCCGCGCTACGACATGGACAGGTGATAATTGTCTTTGTTTTTATTTCATTAGTTATAAATACATCTCAAAAAATTAACTTTTTTAACATAAAAACGGTAAAATTATTTGAGTTACTAAGGTATCGATTCCTTTTATTAAGGTGTTTAATATTGATGTTCGAGACAAATTTTTCAATATGCTGATTGTATATTTTAGAGTAGCAGATGTTCTAATTAGAAAAATATTCATTGTTGGTGTTTCTTAACAATAGTAGTGTAGATGAGAAACAGTTTTTTTAATTAAATAATTATTTTAATTAAAATTTACAGATATGGTGTAGTATTCCGTGCATCCCCACGTCAATCAGATGTGATGATTGTAGCTGGAACTCTGACAAACAAGATGGCACCAGCTTTAAGGAAAGTATATGATCAAATGCCTGACCCAAGATGGGTAATATCCATGGGAAGCTGTGCCAACGGTGGTGGATACTATCATTACTCTTACTCTGTTGTCAGGTAAGCATTTGTTTCAGAAAGAAAGTTACTATTAAGACAATTTTTATAGTAAACAATTAATAGGTGATATACTGAGGTAACCAATTACGTATTATAACCATCACCAATCTAAAGTGTTGATTTGTCTCCAAAGTCAACAAAAAAAAATCATATCTATGAAATATGTTTCCAGATTGTTTTTTACTTAATTTAGCATTTAATGTACAAAATAGAAGTATTGCTTCTTTATACACATATGAATATAATTAGGTATTGACTGCTGCCTTTGTGCTTCTCACTAATGGAGAGTTTCTATTAGATATTTACTTAGAAATATCACCTGCCTTGGTATGGCATAAAATATTAATATTGTATTTATATCATGATAAGATTTCTATTTATTTTTTTAATATATTTGACCTCAATATTCTAACATTTTCTTAATTCTCTATAAATATTTTTCAGAGGATGTGACCGCATTGTACCCGTTGATATCTATGTGCCTGGTTGTCCCCCAACCGCTGAAGCTTTACTTTATGGAGTTCTACAATTACAGAAGAAAGTTAAAAGAATGAAGACAGTTCAGGTTTGGTACAGGAAGTAAATTTTGAAGCTCTAATGACATCAATGTGATTTATTGTTACAGTAAATATAATCATAGTAGAAATTTGTTATTTTATTTACCTGTTTTATTGAGATTTTTTATAATGTCGTGTTATCTATATCACATTAGCATTGTTTAGAAATTTTCATATATAGAATTTATTCAATTTTATCCATAACATAAGATAGAAAATATTAAAAGATTTAAATTAGCAAACATATCTTTTATTAATCTTGCTCCTTTCTTGAACAAGTGTAATTTAATAGAGACAAAACTTGCTCAATACTTGTTTACATCAAAATTTTATTTGAGGACTACCGTTTTTATAATGAGATATCATTCTATAGTATAAGAAAGTAAACATTTGGGATTTTCTGTCCATTCAAGTATATTTACAACCTTTAAGAACCTATTTCTTTGCATGGACCATTAGTGTAGATCTAACATTTCTTTTAGATGAAAAGAGGTTAATTTATATAAGCATTGTGCCTTATTTATAGAAGTCTGTAATATAAAATTAAGTTGTTAATATCTTTTGCTTACTAAAGAATAATGTTATTGTGGTTTTTTCAGTCCATATTGAACATATAGATTTAAAACCATTCAAAACCTATTTTCGGTATTTTAAAATTTAAAAGAACATACACACATTTTCATTGCATTACACCTCTGCCACCCTTAAATGTTATTTTGATTGTGTTTGTTGTGTAAAATACAAAAATGGGTATTTAAAATGCTTTGTATAATTATAAAATGTTTGTAATGCTTTTCAAGTGTGTGATGCTACTTCTCAATAATCATGTAAACTAAAATATTTTGCAATTACTTTACAACGAATGTTTTCATTACTTGTTATAAAAATTTCACAAGGAATAGTCTAGACATTATTCCATTCTAGAAAAGTTAAGGGTTTTTACTTATATACCTTTTTAAATACTGTGATTAAGTTTATTAAAGTTGACAGCACATGTTTGAGTATAATTTGGCTATAAAAATAACATGGGAATTTAAAGAGTCCCAAAGAAATGAATATTAGCAATATAATGTTTTTATTATTTAAAATTTTCTAAGGAAGTTTAGGTATACAGTTGATATAATAAATTATACGTCATTAGGGATTTCATTGACTAGAACAGGAAAACACAAAAACTCAGATTGGTATAAAAATCAAAAGTTTTAATGGTATTTTCTGAATCGCACCAAGCTTTCATTTACTTTTTAGTATACAGAATGATTTTGTATAAACTATAATAATACATTTCTGATTTATTCTTTATCAAATAATGAGAACATAATTATCAAAATGTGCCTTAAAACAGGTTTTTAAAAATTTTGTCTGACAACATTCACAAAAATCTAATGGCACATATCAAGATGTTAACAAAAATTGAAGGGAAGCATTGTGAGTTCGATATTGTCCACGATAATCTACTCGAAAATAAGTTAAGGAAGAAGGTAACACGAATTTGAATATTAATGCAATATCATTATAATCTAACTGCAAACAGACACTACTCTTGAAGTCAGACAAAATGCATTTTACATACAATAATATCACATATCTTAAATGCATTTCAAGAATCAACTGTTTCAACAACAGAAGTCACAATATCGATTGTAACAATCACGGAAGAAAGGAGTACTTCATAAATAAATAAATAAACCTCCTCTGGTACAATTGAAAATCCATTCTGAGATTTTTAACGGAAGTATAAATTAAACTCCCGATACAATAATAATTTATGGGATTTTTTCCTTTGTATGACGTTAAATAAACCGATTCTATATTTTAATTACTAATTTACAATCTAATATTTACATTTTATTTATAAGTATATATAAATATGTATAATTATATCGATAGCGATTCCGTTAATCCTATCTATCTTCACATAACCAGCAATGTATAATTAACTAATGATGGTGACACAATAACAACTCGTTAGATATTCTCATGTAAATAAACAAGCGGTAGTGTACAGCCGACGTCCGAGATCTCGTCCTATATTGCACTGCCGGACTCGCGGGCCGACGTTAAAGCGACGTTACAATAAATAATTCTCTAAACCGATAATACGAAACGATACGTCAAATTATGCTCGCTCACTACATTATTTACACGTCGGCGGTCGCTATCATCGCGGCTCCTCCTTCTTGAGTAGGTCCAGGGGGGCGAGGGGCGCCAGGGGAGGGGCGAGCGGGGCGAGGGGAGGGGCCAGCGGCGCCAGCGGCGGGGCCAGCGCGTGCGGCACGCGGTGCGCCAGCAGCGGCCCGCCCTTCATCTGCTGGTGGTGCGCGTACGCGCTCAACATCTTGGCGCGGTCCTCCTCCGCACGTATGGCCGCCTCGACGAGCGGCGCGAAGCGCATGTGCTGCAGATCGAAGGAGCGGTACGGGTCCCAGTGCGGCGGCGGGTACGCGGCGAGCGAGGGCGGCGGCTTGCGCTCGTCCTTCACTTCGGGCACGCCGTTGCGGAGCGGTGACCGCGTGCGCGCTCTCTCCAGGTCCCTCTCGCGCTCGCGCGCTTTGCGTCGCTCGCGTTCGTCTCGTTCGCGGCGCTCGCGCTCCTCTCTGTCGCGGCGGGCGCGCTCGCGCTCTTCGTGCTCGCGTCGCACTTCAGCGGCGGCGGAGACGGGGGGCCGGACGGCGCGCCAGGCGTCGTGCAGCAGCGGCGGGTGGTGCACGGCGTGCAGCGCGAGGTCGCGCGGGTAGGGGATGGGGTAGGGCGCGGGCGCGGGCGCGGGGAAGGCGGCGGCGCCGTAGCGCGTGAAGGGCGAGAGGTCTCGGTCGGGCGCGTAGGGCGCGCGGTGGCGCACGAGCGGCAGCGGCGCGTGGTGCAGGTAGGGCGCGGGCAGCTCGTAGGGCGAGCGGAAGGCGGGCGGCGGCGGCGCGGGCGACGGGAACGCGCGCAGCTTGTCTTTGTCGAGCACGCCCCCCGGCGCGCCGCCCGACCCGCTCTTCTCCTTCTGCTGGTGATTGTAGATCTCCCACGCGATGCGCACGTGCATCGCGTTCCATTTACCGGTTTTCTGTTGCGAGACACAAAGCAAATTAGAACGTCAATTTAATTTTGCTAGATTGATCAAGCTCACTCGCAATTTGAAATAAGATAAGGATTGGCCAAGTAAAGCAAGTAAGCAAGTTCAAAAATTTACGATTATAAACACAACCAATTATATACTTATAGTAGTTTATAAAATCCGATCCAAATCTTATTTATATGTAATTAACATAGAAAATGCGCATGCATAAAAGTGCTTTAAAGTAGACCTACCGCAACAGCAGGGCGTGGTGGTGGTTTAGGGGCGGAGTCGCTTGTAGATGACACTATGGGCTGTTAACATGATGCGAGCCATTGTTAATGTGATAAATAGTGCAAAATATAAAGGAAAGCATTAAGCTGACCATAGATGAGAAATTATACATAGATCTTGTAAGTTATTATTTCATATGTAATGATTTAATGTTACAGTACCTTTAAGAAACAATGATAAAATACATTTTACATAATAACATACAAGACAGATTTCCAACATAGTCATTTTACTAATTAAATATATCAAAGTTATTGTTTAATTATATTTCTTTTCTAACTTATTAAATTTAATATACATAATTATAATTTTGAACGTAAAATGACCATATTACAGAGCTAATTTATATTACAGGCACTGTATGAAATAAACTGGTACTGTTAATCTAATGTCGTAATCACATGAGTGAGAGTAAATAAAGAGGCAGGCAATAAGAATGAAAATTCCCTGAATGAGAAAAAAATGTTAGTAACTAAAAGACCTTCCCAAAAATTGAATAGGGTACTAGCAACTATATAGTAATAAGCTAATATGGAATGTATAAAGACTACGAAAAGATAAAAAACTACTATCTACACTTTTATCCTTAACCGGAAAAATATACATCAATTTATATTAATACAATTTATAATATATTTGCAAAAAAAAAATGCTTTAATTAAATACAAAATCTTAGAGGAATCGGTTAAGTAGTTTTTAGTAAAAAAAATATTAAGATAATGTACTTTTAAGTAAAAAAAATATTAAGATATAGTTTACCTTAGGCGCATATGTGGTTAGTGGAGCCGGTGGCACGTAAGGCGCAGCGGGATGCAGTAATCCAGACGAGTACGGATACAGGTTCAAACCCGTGCGGTACAATGAAGGCATCTTGCCCACATCCTTGAACTGGAGAAAAATGAATTGTTAACTCTGGTTTGGTAAAGTAAAGAAACAATGAAGTCGGTTAAAAAGAAGACAATGTTTAAAATAGGTATTAAATATAATGAATCAAAGCCAAATGTATGGGATAGACATTTTATTTAAAACTCAATTTAAGTCAGTATTTTTTATGACTAAACAAATTTTCAAGCCTTAATACTCTTTATATGCCTCATTTAAAGTAACTATGTTTATTTATTTACTAAATGCCACTTCTATTACGTGTACAATAGAATACTTTTTGTATAAATTGCTAGCAAGTTCAAGTTGTATAGCGTATACGTGTATGTGTGCGTGCATGACTGCGTGTACGCCTGTGTACGTGTGTGTTTGTGTGTGGTGGGGGACATGCAGCAAGTTGTACACGTATGCTGGGGCGTGGGGGTATGTGGACATATAGCAAGGTACTCACGAGCAGCTGGTGCGGGTGCGGGTGGTGCGAGTGCGGGTGCTGGTGCACGTGCGTGTGCTGGTGCTGGTGGTGGTGCAGCTCGGTGCGCACGCCGACCGCGCCCACCGCGCCCGCCGCCGCCAGGAACCGGTTGTCTAGCTCGCGCCGCAGCAGGTCCGCGCCCGGGCCTGCAATAGCACATCGAGTGATTAGTACTATATAATGTGCAGATTTAAGTCTCACGCACGTCAAATTTATATCTGTTAAGTCTTTTTTTCGTTCTTTTCGCCCTTGGCAGAGCGGTCGTGATCACAGTCTGTTAAGTATGAGTATATATTTATGATATAGACAATTTATTTATATTGAAACAAAACTTTGCCCTATTACGGAAATAGGCAAAAGTAGTACAGTAATACTTGTTTAATCAAAGACTGTGTTTCACGATATTTATTAGATGAAACTATCAAAATAAATGCAATTATTTTCTGTATGAGTTACTTCAATTTTATTCAAATATAGCGGTCAGTAGCTCGACACTATTGTGATGACAGGTTCTGGTTAAAGATTTCTTACTGGATTGAAACAGCGACTCAGCAGAGAAGGGGTTGGGGTTGGGCGCTAGCGGAGCCCCAAAGAGCGGCGGCGCTGGGGCGAAGGCCGCACTGCGTTCTGCACCCGTCGGCCTGCTGAAAGTTACATACACATAGTTAAACTCTTTATAAATCTTAAAAAGGAAGTCTTTAAATTCCTTATAAGATAAATGTAAACAATATTTTGTTTTTATTTCATCCAACAAAACTCTTATTTGCATATGAAGAGCATTGAATTAATAATTAAACATTTCTATATTTCCTGACTTGTGATAAACAAGTCTAGGATCGTGAATTGACATAAGAGTCATATGTACATGTAGTCAATAATAAATCTGTCTCTGGCATTATACTCACGTTACCCCCCAATGGGCGGGCGGCTTGGCGCTGGAACTGATACTGGGCACAGTGGGTACTGGGGCCAGCGAGTGGGCCAGGTGGGCAGCTGGCGCAGGTGCCGTGGGCGTGGGCGTAGCCAGCGTTGCAAGCGAGCTGAGACCCATGCCCACGGGTGGAGCTAAGCCCACTGGCCCAACGGGTGCACTTAGAGATGATACAGGGCCCTGGAATACGTGAAATTATAGATTAGTGTATTAGTAACGTGATAATTCTTTAGATCCGTAATTAGTGTACATATAAGATCTTGTGATTATTTTTATTTTTTATTATGGTAATTTTCCCTTTGTGTTATCACAATGGAATTTATCTAAAACAGAATATGCATTCAAAAAATCAATTAATAGAATAACACAATACCCTAAAACCGAGAATCGACAATTAAATATTCACACTTTACTTTTTATTTAGGTACGTTTTTAATTATACTTAAATTGCACACAATCTTTAGGATGTATTTCACTTTCCTCACTCGTGGCTCCCTCTTTGGGGCTGAACTTATACGCTCAATATTATCAATGCCCTTGCTAACATCACACACACTTACAAACACAAAGCCTTCCTACCCTTCAATACCTAGTTTGATAGACTCTTAAGTAAAATTAAAAGGGCCTTAATGACATAAGTATACTAACAGGTAACGGCGCGGCGAGTGGTGCGGCGAGCGGGGCGGGCAGCGGCGCGGCGAGCGGCGGCACCAGCGCCGGCGCCGACACGCCGCCCGCGCTCGACGCCGGCGTGCTGCGCGACAGACTGCTGATGTTGCTGCAAGTGGGAGAGAGATGGTTAGATGTGAAGATAATTAAAGACTTGACGAACTATTTGCTAAAAGATCCATTATTGAATGCAGGTTTCTTATACATGTATGTTTCCGAATGAAGTTAGTTACTTTGGTCATTCAATCAAACACAGACATATACATATAAATCAATTATTTTAAGCTTGTGTTTGAAGCAATATTAATTATATGTTAAACAAAACATAATATAAGAAAGTGTTTATTGCAAATGACATGACCGTTTGTTATGGAAAACAGTGTTAATATGTTCATTAGCTTAACATAATAACGTGTAAATTGTGAAGTATCACCTGAAACTCTCTCGTTCTCTGCTCGGGCTCTGCGTGCGCGGCGAGTACGATAAGGGTGCGTGCACACCCGCCGCGCCCAACGACCCGGGGGTGTGTGGGCGCACGCCTTTAGGTGTCTTGGGAGCTACGAGCGGCGAAGCGGCTAGACTTGTCCTCTGCGATTGGTTATAATTTGTCTTTATTTTTTAAAGCGCATATAGCATTAACATAGTTACATCACGTAGGTATTAGCAACATTAACAACAACCAATTTATTATTGTATAGTTCAATCATGGATAGAACACATTACATTGCTCAGTTTTAATGATATTGGAAAGTGATTCCTTTTCCTAATTTGTTTTTTTTACAAGTTATTGCATAAACACATACCTAATATTAAAATAATTATTAATGTATTTCATACATTGGTAAATACTCACCGTGTCTGTAGTATTCCTGGGCGAGGCCGCGGAGGGCGGCAGGTACGGGCTGTGCTGCAGAGTGGGCGCGTAGGGCGCGTACAGCGTCGGGTACGCGTTGGAGTACACCGCGGCGGGGTAGCCGTTCGGCGCCAGCGTGGAGCTGACCACCGCCACACTGTCCGACCTCGCCGACATCTCCGCTGACGTCACCGCTTGTCTCGTGTCCACAGGTATCGGGTGGCTCAAACTATGGCTCGAAGTCACTATCGCCGGCGCAGACGATATGGGAGACGTATCCATGTGCTGCGGATGATGCGTCACCGATGGCACTATAGGAACAGGATGCGGGGGCAGCAGCAGACCCGCCTGCTTTATACTCGGCGTTAAGTTTGATATCGTACTCGTCGTCGTCGATAGGATCGGTTGACTGACGTGGTTCGGTGTTGATAAAGCGTGGCTCATAGGGATGTGGCTCGTGTGGCCCAATATGGAATGGCTGTTAATCGGGTGACTTAAATGCGTAGGCGTAGGAGCCCCCGTGGAAGCGGCCAGATGGCCGGAAGATATATGACTCGCGACACTGAACGGCGCGAGATGAGACGGCCTGCTCGGGTACCCGGGGGGAACGGAATGTTTCTGTAAACTCGCTTGACTCTGATAGGTTGGCATAGTGTGACTGTGAATACTGGAACTTATACTCGAGTTTACATGACTAGAGCCGATAGTGGGAGCGGGATAAGGCCTGGAAGGTGGAGCCGGCGATGCCGGCCGCGTGGCCAGGGTCTGGCTGGGAAGACAGCTCGATCCCGTCGTAGTCGGCATCGGCATCTGAGGGATGATATTTTGGGGAACGTTGGTTGCGACGCGGTTAGGATAAGTCGTAGGAGGAGGGTGAGGTTGCGCGGGCGGCGGGGCGGTCCGCACCTCGTGGCTTGAGATGACTGTGTGCGGTTGGGTGTGCGGGACGCGGCTGGGGAGACTAGGGTGCGAGGGCGGCGCGACCGCGGGGGGCAGGTGCGGCGGGCGGGGGGAGGAGTGGTGCGCGTGCAGGTCGAGCGGCGCGTGGGCTTGCTCGGCCGGCGGCTCGGTCCGCGTCTCGTGGTTGGTGTGCCGGTAGTCGGGCAGCGCGGCGGCGGCGTGACTCTGGTACGCCGTGTGCGAGGGGAACAGCGGCGACGGCGCAGGCGGCGCTGGAGGCGCGGGCGTAGGACTGTCGGCGGCGGCGCGGGCGCCCGGCTGCAACTTATTGTTGTTGCTGGCCGGCCGCTCAGGCGTGTCAGGCCCTGCGGCGCCGACCGGTCGTGAAGGTATTTGAGTGGCGGCCTGTGAAGATGAAAGGAAACAATAAAATATAAGAATATTCCACTTTGACTTGAAAAACTGATTATTGTAATATGTGTATATTGTAACAACGAACCTGCCCATCGATAGCAGGTATGTGTGCACCGTTGGGCCTGTGCGGCGTGTCGGCGCGGAAGGGCGGCGGCGGCAGCGCGGGGGG
>JADANM010006310.1:7155754-7181525 GCA_026213755.1 Eurema hecabe | reverse complement strand
GCGGGCTGCGGCAGCGGCGCGGGCGCGGGGCTGGCGCTGCCGCCGACGGGCGCGCGGCTGAGGGCCAGCGCGCCGCCGCTTCCGCCCCGGGCCACTATGTCGTTTTTACCGCCGCCCGCCGCGCCTGTCACCCGGAATAGAGAGCCTGCATCTGATGCCTGGAAAAAAAGACACGATAATATTATATTCAATATTTAAGTGTTATATTATATTTAATATTTAAGTGTTATGTTCAAAGTTAGCTTCATTTGCTATTTTTTTAATCATAAAGTAGGTAATTAAGAATTACATTTTTTTTATTTATTTTACTATGATAAAAATATGTAAAAAAGCGTTTATTAAATGTAAGAGCGTAAAGTGATAGAAACTTACATCGTCCATTGATGCATCATGATATCTCGGAGAGGCATTTCGACTATTCTCTGGACTCGCCTGCAACAATTAAAAAAAAACATTAGTAGAGTTCAAAACAAAGAAGTTCAAGCATGGCAAGGTGCCAAAATTCCAGTGTCATTGCTAATCGCTAAAAAATTAAAGAGTATTTCGGAGCTTTTGCTGTGTCAAATTAGCAGAAGCAAACATACCATCATATTCCTATTGGCATTGTATTCTTATATTGTACGTAAATTGGTCATCTTAATACAATATTAAGGTGGTTAATTATAATTTATGGACTAACGTCATTGCAAAGGACGTCCAGCTACCAAAATTTTAATAGCGTTTCAGCTATAAAGTTTACTTTTTAAAGAAAGATAAACTTTACAGTTCACTAAATATACAATCAATATAAAAACTGTCATAATAAAACCGGGCGGAATGACACCAATATAAATATATATCTTTTCTCGGGTAATAAATGCGACGATCGAGAAAAATGAAAGCTTTAACGTCGATCGCGCGCCATTTTAAAAGGCGATCTAAAAGATATTTATGAACGAGGCGAACGAAGTCTTTAACTGGGAATGAAAGTAATTACTTGCGGACGTTTACGATCTCCGAGGAAAATGGCTCAATAAAACTATTTGGGTAACCGAGCTGTACCGACGATCGCCGCAACAATCGCAACAAGTTATTGAATCATTCATTTAAAAAGCAACCGAGGTGTCTTTGATGTTATGTATTTACTAGGAACAGTCTGCTCATTAACATTAAATAGGATTGTGTCGTTTACATTTGCATTTAATAGAAAAGAAGCCGCTCGCTTTATTAAAAAGTGTACTGTAATAAAAAGTACGCGGGCCGCATTTTAACGTTAAGGAATTATTATAACTTTGTATAGATATTATTTCTGCATTTTTTTTTACATGTAAGCAGTTTTATGATAAATATACGGATGTCATCCTCTCTATATATCTGTTTAATACGTAAGAGGCAAAGAAACAGCAGCTTAATCCAGCACGAGTATATGTTTGTCAAGTTGTTCGGCTCGCAACAATGGAGAGATAAATCAAGTACAAAACCTCTTCTCAATTCCGAGACTTAAGCGTTATTGTAAGCAAGAGCCTTTAGATGCGATTGCTTTTTCAATCGCGGTTCGATATCCTCTCGGTTTCTTTAATACCAATCATTAGAACGAATGGATTGATTTAGTGCGATCTTTACCGTTAACTTTTTAGTATTTAAAGAGTTCTTTAAATAATTTCTTTAAAATAGTGTGTGTGTGTGTGTGATACAATTGTGTAACACGAATAAGAGAAGTGCAAGGGTAGTGGTAACAATGGAGATATAAATCAGGTATGGAGCGCGCGTGCCACTGCGAGCGGCGGGCGGCGGCTCCGCGTCCGGTCGCGGACTTTCAGACCATTCAAAGGTGCCGCCTTGATTGTGTACTTTGCCCTTTGTGTGGCCACTGAATTCATCTTAATGTTGTTGGAGTATAATGTGACAGCCGTTGTCGTATCTCATAAATTCACGATAAAAGACGCTTATTGAGTTGTCAGTGCTAAAATAAACAGTTTTATGTTTTTTTACGCATGTTCTTGACTTAGGAACGGTATGAAGAAAAAAATAGTTCTTTGAACTTAAATATGAATTAAGTGTCGATGCAACGCTGCTTATTAAAGTATATATTTATTATAAATAAACATTCTCATCGCACGGTTTTAAGGTTAAAAGCAGTAATAAATAAAAGATATAATTTTATTGCGCATTTTATTTCAATAATTCTTATGAGTTATTTTCTTGCAAATATTTTATTCAAGAATCAAAGAAATGTTTAATGTGTTCGCCAGCTTTAATGTAGGCCACGGCTGAACGCCAAGAAAAACACTTTGATATCGTTTTAACGATTTATATAAATACTTATGAATAATAGGTATGTGGATATAATATGTAAGCAATATAACGATAATATAACATTATGTTTTCTCTTAATCTAGCAGTTAGCGTATTTCAATTTTCAAACCTCGGCATTATCATTGGCGCTAATTCATACATTCCACAGACGATAAATTAATGTCGTTGGATATTCAATTTACAGTTATTATTCAACGGCGAATTGTTTGTAGCGAGTTGGATCGTTGGCCGCTTGTCAAAACGACTCGACATTAAAATAGATAATCATAGAGATATTAACGCGATGAGTGATGTCGTGTCGGCAACTAATAATAGTCGCGCCGAGCCCACACCGGCCAGAAACACGCACGGGTTTAAATAAAGTAGCAATAAAAATAAACGACCCCATTAGTCAACCGTGTCAAAATAAACTCTGAATATTAACCCGACTTTATCGATCACGTTTAAATAAGACGTTTTTATACGTTAAACAAATATGACGAATTTTTTTGCGTACATTTTTTGTACGCCAAAAAAAATTGTAACACAATACTCGTCGTATGACTCCATGATGAAAATCTTCAAATAACAGGTATTTTAATTACGAATTCAGAACAGATATTAAAGTATAATCTCGCGACTTCAGCCGCGGGCGCCGCAGGCCACCCCACCATTGTTGTGAGGGAGGGCCGGAAAAAATGGCGTGATAGCTTTTCGCCCCTCATTCGAAATTCTAATACTTCCACAAACTTTTAATAGGGTAGAACTTAATTCAACGGGAATTCTGTCTAGCAGCAAAGTTTAAACAGAAGTACTGATCAGCCTTTGGCAAATTTATAATGGACCGAGGTTTTTATTACAAAATGTATTTACAAAGACCGAAATCCTATCCGTTTTTGTTGTGACAAAGGTTCGCCCATTAGCTAATAAAAATTGAATACATGTAAAATTGGATAAGACCAATGGCTTTAATAGGGGTAATAAAAAGCTTATAAGCTTCAATCGCAATTTGCGGATATTATTTTACCAATAGCTCGTCATTATTGCATTGCGGTTTGGGCGCCTAACGATTCACGGTCCAACGCAGAATGGGGAATACCGCGAAACACGATTAAAATTAGAGATTGGATTATTTTATAGCACGCTGTTATTATTCGGAACGCCAATAGTTTTAAAGCGGCCGGGTTTTTTCAAAGCCGAACAAATAAACCTGAACGAGTCGTGTGAAAAAAATACTAAGTGCCCGTCATGAATATTTAGCACGAGAATTGTTTGTTCGTGACCCGAATTTATGCTGCATACCAAATTTCCTACTATGTGACGGTCCGTGCATTGTAAACAGATCGGACACGGACAATATGTGGAGGTGACAAATTAGAGGACATGACCAGAACATTGACGACCGAGTACCTTCGACAGCGTGCCTTTTCCTCATATTATTTCTATGCGCCATAAATGCATTCCCATTCATTATAGTACAACTCAAATTGAATTCAAGCTCAACCAGTAATACTAGTAAACACGCTTTTCCGACACAAATGAAATTATAAATAATTTCTGAATCATTGATACCGTTATCAGATTACTCAATAAATATTCATAAACATTACACTCGAGCTCGTTTATCGGCCGTATTAACAATCAATCATGTTCACATTCAATATTTACTCTTCTATTTATGTATTTCATAGTCAATTGGATGGAAAAGTACACAATCGAGTTACGTTTTTATTGCGTAAATAATAGCAGTAATTAGTATTAGTGCCGATAAAAACACGAATGCTAAACGTTTCATGATGACAATAGATAATTTACGCGAATAGTAAGGGCAAGTATAATTGGATAATTAAACAGTGCAGTTATTTCAATGGCTATTAATTTGTTAAATATGGCAATTATTATTAGTTTGCGTTCCAATTAAATAGCTTTAAACGGAGAACTCGGTTGTGAATAATAATTAGTTGTCTGAACAAATTAATAATTTGTCCGCTGTGATGTTATACATAATTTATAGTTGGTGTTGCGTATCCACGGGCATACATTTAGAATTAATAGCCGGGCAATGGAAAGCATAATTATGTCGTAACAGACACTGCTGTAGCGTTGACCGCATTTGTGTTACAGCGAGATCTGCATGCATAGATATTTTGACTTTATTTATTTAATTCATCAACGATGAAACGAATTACTTTAATAGTAGGTACGCAAATTACTTGAATAGTTTAAGGGTGGATTAACATTATAGCATAAAGTATTCTTTCTTAGCCTTTCTCGCCAAACGAACGTTCTTCAGGTTTATGGGACCTAGAACTTTTCTGCTATTTCTGAGCAAAGTGGGATTTAAGTTGGCAAAAATCCGACACACCCAATGATTTTTTTTCCATATGGGCATACTTCGAGAATTTTCCCTATACAAAAAAAGACTGTTCTACCAAAGACAAGTTACAAAAAATCCCGGCATCACGATAGTAATTAGTGATCATAATTAAGGTGTGTCATTAGTATTATCTAGATTCGACACCGTCCTGTCAATCTACTTGTCACCAGTTACAAAAAATATTCATGTCACTTTTTCAAAGGTTACGTAGACAATTTTTTATTGTGTAACAAAACATAGATATGAGAATGTATGTGACACAGCTAAGAATCAGAGAATATGTGTTGAATTATAATACATTTAGTAGGGAGTAAAGTATTTGTATCGCTACAGCTGTTCGATGCTCAACCTTCAGGTAAATGTTCTACCTCTTGGGGTGATTCATTTTTTCCCGGCGTTTGCTTCTGGTTGTCCTTGTCCGTCTTTACAGCCGCTGCGACACTCTTCTCACTTTTGCTACTCTTATTGTGGGTCACCGTACCGTCGTCTCCCTTTTGTTTCCCGACTTTTTTCTTGCTTTCTTTTTTACTACCGCCTTCAGCATTGCTTTTGGGCGAATCTTTGATCCTCACTATGGTAACGGTTGTGTACTAATCGCACTGATTCGTTACACTTTGTGAAAGAATCACTAAATTACATTCAAATCCCCAATTACATTGACACATTAATTGCCAACCCAAACAAACAATTAAGCACAGTTTAAAATCCTCGTTTATGCACAAACGACACGAAATCCAAATGCATTTAAATCCAGCAATCCTTTAATCCTGTACAACACTGCAATCCACAGCACTGAAATCCAGAGAGATGGGATCGTCGCGCTTGCGACCGAGTAAAAATAACAATAGATCGCGGAATGCGAGATGATAAGGAATGAAATGCGAGCGCGTGTAACCGGCCCGGCGGCCGAGACGAGAATGCGACGGCCGCCGTCGGTGATCGGTCCGGCCTCGCGCGGCCGGTCGTCGACGTCGTCGCCTGCCGCCCCCTCCCCCGCCCCCGGCCCCGCACTGCCACGGCGCGCCCCTCCTCGCACCGCCCCGCGCGACATCGCGCGCGCGCCGCCCGCCCAACGTCGCCTCGTTGAGCATTACCCGCGATACAATACACATGTAAACGGCTTTCAGAAGCCAACACATGCTTCTACCTTTACGTTTCGATTGGGAGAGTAAACAAGTACCGTCAATTGGGTCGAGAGGAACTCGATTGCGCTTCCTACATCGATTTATTTAAAAGGTGAAGAAATAAAATTCTATGTTATAATTAAGCGTAAATCATTTCGATGCGGATAACATTATTTATTGCATGCAGCATTGTAAATAAATTTTTATTTTTATAAATAACTTTATAAGTCAAGACTGAAGTAAATATGAATATTGTTATCACATCGAACTTAAGATAATAAAAAGCAATGAAGGTTCCCATTTTTCTAAAGCAAACATTTTAGTGAACGCGTATAGAAATCTAATAAACGTGCAAGTATGTAGAATGGGTATCAAATCACACACCCACTTTATCTTTTAAAGCCGAGCGCAAAGGTTCAAACTTGTCTACACAGAGAAGATATTTGATTTACAATACCGACTTTACGTGTTCCATTTTAGCGGAAGAAATCTTGAATACGTAGGGATCGCAATAAAATCGGAGGATAAAATATTCATTCAACGGCACACTCGTAGATTTTATAAAGAGCGCGCTCGGAAAATATTAATTCGGTAATTTATTAGAGATTAAATCGGACCGTTTTAAAGTGGGGTGATTTGCTGATATAAATCTTCTTGGAGTGCTTATTGTTTTATAAATTAAATACCAATTAAAGTTATAGTACATTATATTCTATACAAGAGATAACACTCTATCGATAAAATGAATACTTTAAAAAATCCTTAAATTAAAATACTTGAAAGTTAATCCGTCCATGATACTGATATCAATAAAATATTAATATCCAAGTTAAGCAAACATTTTATTCCAATATAAATTACGGTACAGATTATTAAAACGCATTTCAGAATGGAAGCACACTCATTTCAATTTAACATTTGAATAAACAGATATCAAATTGTTTGTTAAATGTTATTATGCCTACAATGTAACCGCATTAAAGCGTGCCTCCATTTATAATAAAATTTGTATTTAAATAACGCTATTCGCGTTAGACTTAATTACGTTATATGAATGATAATTAATTAAACGACATGAACAGTAGGTATGAAAGTCAATAATTGACATCGAAGAAATATTTCATCACAATTAGGTATTATTGAAACTATTTTTTTAACGATACTTAATGGAGTGTTACTATTTATTTAACGAAAGGAATGTTGCGTGTTTTGACTTCTTATATGAATTATTAACTATTAATTAGTAGCCTTTTCTTTATTTATTCACTGTAATTTAATAGAAGCGCAACTTAGTTATAACTGGCTATAATCGTAATATTTATGAGCTAATTTCCTTTGAAATCTCTTCATTAGTCTTAATTATACTCACATTAAAGTGAATTTATTATCAAACACGTCATTTGTACATAATAAAACTATAAAGCAACGTTTCCAAATATCTGATAATTCATATCTCAGCAGATTATGTTAATACAATAATATAGCTAATAACGAAGTGGAATAAAATTTAAATAATGTATTCAAATTGCACATCTTTAAATGCCATAAACATATAAACAATATCTGATAGCCACGAGATTTGAAACTTAACGAAGTATGTATATGTATATATGTATATGAATAGTGATTAGTTTAACTGAACATGATAATTGTTTCCGGAATTGATTACGTGCATTAAGAACGGTCGGCTTCACTTGCAGCTCGTTAATGATGCAATAAAAACGATGCCTATCGACGTTGTAGTTATGATAGCTCCGAGCTATAATTTATTTAACAAATAAATTGATGTTTGTAATCTTCTTAAGGTACCTACTATCTCGTTTTACGGGCTTGTGTAACCGCAATGGTGTAAGTACATATTATATAGATTGACGAAGGTGATTAACACTTGCGATAGTGTCGTTTTATTGCGCTCAGCCCTCGGGGTTTCTAATGAGGGAGAGCCGGATCGCGATAAGGATCGAAGCTTTTTCAGCAACCAATAAATTTCCGGAGTCGCCCTTATTAATTACATTGAACCGCTGTTTCAACACTCGATTCTGCACCTAGCATTTTTGTTTACTCAATACAGTTGCGGGTTAAATAAAGTAAGTCTGTATTTCGAAAGCGGATCGTAATCGTATTACGGTATTTCATAACATTTATATGAGATATTTTCGTGCGGTAAATGCCGAACAACGACAAACAGGGGTGAGCTCCGAATTGGAGGGAATTGAAAATCAAATAACGTCAGCGGGATTTATTTCGAACCTCATTCAATTTGCGGTGAACGTATTGTTGAATTGTTTTTGTGTCGAATGTATTTTAAGAGCGCTTGGTTTAACAAATTTACAGTTCAATTAATAGACGGATAAGCTACATTTTTAGTTTCAAATAGATTTAACGCTCGCGTTTTAAATGAACTCTATCTAAACTGGAAAGTGTTATACATAGGTAACATTTAAAAGCGTCACATAAACTTTCAAGTGATGCGTGGCATGGCATGGCATGGCGTGGCGAACGTATATGTACACGTACTAAACATATTAATGCTAAAGACTGACTTGTGCGCGCTCTCAGAATTATAATGAAGAAAAACAGTCCCCTCTAAGCGAGCCGCTTTTAAGAATTAAAATTTAGAGCTGCATTTTGTATTGCAAAACCGAAACATGGGAAATTAAAACAGCGATTTTTCCACAAAATGCATTGTAAAATCAGAGCCGCCGAAACTAAACAATAATAGGAATGAAAACAAAAATAGCAGTGGTTTTTAAATTCAAAAAGCTTTGTGACGAGCTCGGGCCTCGTGCTAAGCGTTAGTAGTGCACTAAGAAGTTGCAATCAGGATTTGTGACAAAGAAACCGAGGACGGAAATATGCAAGAGCGTCGACTGCACAAAGGGATTCTCCGAGCGGGTTTTTGTGAGCTCACAATAATATCATCGCGACTCGTCTAGTTCACGATCACAAAGCGACATGTAGGTGACACACTTACCCGTGCTGTACTGTACACTGTAGTGCTATAATAAGGTGGATTTATCAAAACACTGCCGTAGCCGTGTATGAGTGGTTATAGTGTTCAGTGTCAACAGGGTGCGGCAGATGGGAGGGGATGCAGTAACTATGCAGTGTGAGGCGACATGAAAATTTCAACGACAGCGTTAGCTATCCACCGACATTATCTAACATTTCAAGTGCTCCCGCCTTCGTACGCTTTGAATGAAATCTCGGATGATCATTTCTCAGCTGTTTATTTGAAACGCTTAGAGATTCAACAATATATATTCGAGGCTGCGTTATAAAGACGTACCCAAACAATATTCATAATGTACAGGCAGGAGAAATAAAGTGCAGCAGCGGCGAGGCAAATGCGAAACTGACGAGGGTCGGCGAATTTCGTTATACAAGTATATAGACGTGAATAAATAATAAGACACGGCTCCCGGCACGACTCGTCTCTCGCACTCTATCGGGCCTTTGTTGTCGGTTATATTATTATACGGAGGGTTTATGCCAGACTCAAGCAATTTACAACGCTAATCGACCTTTGCCCGGCAATTAATTAGCGCGAATGTTAAATATGTAAGCATTTATGGCTTTTAACCGCGTATTGTTTTTCAGCAAAGCGCTTTAACAAAACCAACTAACAATCGCTTCGTAATTTTCACGCAAAAACAAAGTCGTCTAAAAATGTTTTACATTTTTGATGCTCGTTTTGTATATACACTATATGAATATTTTAAAAATATTTTTATGGGAATTGTTTTAGTGAACACGTAGAATTAATAGCAGTGGCATTTGTAGAAATATTTTTAATAAAGCTGTTAGCAATATTACAATGTTTGAAATACTTTGTCGGTATGCGTAGGACGATTAAAACTGGTTAGTTTTGATTTGTTGATCTTATCAATGCAATAAAACGGCAAAGATGTTTTTTTTTTGATGTGTCGCTTTACGTAATGATCGGTACATTGTATCATAATCGATACTAAATGGATAGTACAAAAAGCTTAAGCACGCGACTGGTCCAGATGTATGATTCCGATGCTCGGAATGTTTTCGGCTGCCAACTGGCTTGTTTGAACATTTGACAGCATCGATCAACCTACGCCAGCCCCGATGCGATCTCGCATATCCTCTAAATCACTTGCCAATACCATTTTATTTATTTCTTTAGGCGATTAAATTGATACTTTATTTCTATTTTTATACTTATAAATACCTGTTAATATTATTAATCAGAGACTTTATATTAATAAAATGTAATTTTAAAACATGTGCTAATTTAAGAACATTAGCAACAATTTCGCAATTCATATAAACGAAATATGAAACATGCAAGCGAAACTGAGTGTAATAATCCTAAATTTTTAACAATGCAATTAGCAAAACGAAGGATATCACATAGCAACAAACACGCGAGCTGGCTCACAGTACCTACGTAGGTACCTATTTCGTTAACAAAGCGCAGTTTCATAAGAGGATTTGGTCAAAGAGAAAGAGAATTTCGACGCACGCTTTGTGCACCAAATTGAATTGAATGTCATGTAGAGCATTCTGTATGCTCAAAGGCGGTGTAATTGCGATCTGGCGGCTCCATTTAAAATGAATTCGTTCAAATCTCGGCTAAGTATGGCGCTGAGTTGTGGAATAGTATGAAGTGACGTTTTGCGAGTAGAATGCGCCCGGAATCAGGGATCCATCCATTCGTGTCGCATCAACTTGGTGCCGTGCCAGCGGCTTTGTTTTATCGTTTATCCTAACTGCTTGGCATCTCAACAATGTTTTTATTTAATAACGGATTCGCAACTGATATTTCAATTTACGTCCACTTAATGTACCTATTCATTATATTTGTGTTCATCGTTTACGGTACTAAGAGATGTATTATATCAGCGTCTCATAAAATTAATGGCTTATTAAATGTTGTCTATTTTATCAAGATTAATACAAAAGTGTATCGTTCTTATAATAGCACATAAATGTTATTTAATAACACACAGAGACGACAGTTACTACAGTTACTTTTAAGAAAAAAGGCACTTTAAACCGTTTTTATTTGAAAATAAGCAAAGAAAAATTTAATAAAGCATTATTCGCTTTGATTTTTCTAATAAAATTATAACGTCGTATAAAGGGCACAACAAACCAAAAGAGATAAAGAGAGAACGTAATAAAAACAGTTCAATTTTTAGGGGTATTTTGTCGAGGTTATATCCATAAACTGAGCAGAGCCGGGGGTAGCAGCCTCCCGCCGCCCGCCCCGCCCCCTCCTCGCTCTCGGGATGCAGAGTAATGAATAAACTCACTAAAGACAATTTCACGATGAGAGTAATCGGCCCACTCTTTAACGCTCTGTACGCCAGATTTTCAATGTGTTAACATTTCGCACCGCTATTTCTTACAACATTTTCAACAATGTACCTACTTCATTTATAAAAAATTACACAACTATTATGTCGTTACGGGAACTGAATGTGGTCACGATAATAACACGGTTGCATTTTTGCCATTAATTTTACAGTAGTTAAGTTGTTCATAAAACAAGAGAAGAACAAATGCGAATGAGGGGCGCTAAGTGTAATTAAAACGAGGTACTGCGGGAGCTACCCTTGTGCATAAAGTAATTCTTGTTCACATAAAACTCAAGACATAATAGCTTTGGCGACCATTGTAGGGCTCTGCAGTATCTAATTTGCCCGCTGCCTTGCGACAGGTCTTGGGACTCTCTGTTATCTCAAGTAGAACATAGAATGCTTTACACTGAAGAGGCGTTTAGGGACCATTGTCGAGGAACAACCCTTTTTACGACAATAAAAATCTGGTCGACCGAAGATTATCTAAATAAGCATGAAAGCTCAAATCAATTAAATCCTAAGTGTCATAACAGTAAAGACTAAACTTGAATTTGTAGTATAACAAGTTTCAACATTAAATAAAAGATTGACCTCAGATGTTGTCATACAATATAAAAGCTGTATAACAAAAGTATTAGACCTGGAAAGTTTGCTCTTTCGGGAATATATGGGAAAGCTTCGGAACAGCGTTGCCAACTCGTTGCGATTGTTTTTATTTTTCCTATGTTTCGGCCAACCGCTTCGTATAAACCATTTTATTCTACTTAAATTCTCCAATAACAATTTTGTAAGAAACTAGTTCATAATATATTTATCAAACGAAACGGATTTAAAGAAAACGGGGATTAAAGCATAAAAATGCACATATCTAATAAAGTATTAAAAAGAATTAAAGAAGTATTTCAGACACAAATCGACGCATTTAAGTATAATGTTGCATTACCGCTGCTTTATCTTGTACACTGTAGCAAAGTACATAACATCAAACAGCAAAATTAACAACACCGACAGATATTAGCCGAGTCTGGTTTCAAAACACATTTAGTGCGGACACCAAGTGAATATAAAGAGGGAGAACTAGTGAAACGGCGAAGAGCAATGAGGCGATGCATAAAGTCGCTCGGAAACAAAGTATAAAACAACAAAGTGGTCGACGTATCTAGCTCGGCATGAAGGGGAATAATCCCGCACTGTAGCACCGACAACGAGTGTTTTAGCGTCCATATAAAATAATGATCTGTCTTCTCGTGCATTACTCGCGTACGATTTACGACCCGACCGGGAGTATCTATTTCGAGTTTGCACAATACTTTATTAACAAGACGTTTTAACAAGCAAATTGGTTTTGCTCATTATACGATTTCGTCGACGTGTGAAGTGGTGCGGTATATTATTTGTATTGTAAATTTGCGTTAATGTTACGACGGCACGATTACACATTTTATGTTGTTTAGAATTTTTTCCTTATTTTTATTGAAACTAATAAGTTAACTAAAACATGTCGAACGAGAACGGTAGCGGTGGATTATTTTAGATGATTTTCGTGTTCACGGGGCGTGACCCGTCGCGATGGTGGAGGTGATAAGTGTAAAGCCGCTGCGATAGCATCTACAATTTTAACGCTTGTCCGATACCTGCATAAATTATTATTTATAATCAAACCGGCGACCGTTATTCAATAAGTTAAATGCTAAGCAGCAAGAAATGTTCAGACATTTTTTTAACAACTTTCTCCTTAACGCCGATCAGATAAAGCGTCGTAAAAAGCGTATCGCCATAACAGACGTTTAGTGGAAGTGGAAACCGATTTAGTAGTGTCAGACTACGGAGAGGTAATAAGATAAACACGGGACGAGGACAAAAAGCGCCTTAATGAGCCTGCGAGAATGTACACAGGAGATATTACGGGAGGCCGAAGTGCCGCCCGCTATGGACCGGTTTTGCATGCTCCAATATTAAAAGGCTCATTTTAATGCCTGTACGTATTCAATGCTAATTGAATTAGAACAACCGGCAACGCTATACTCGTTAGAGCTGCTTTACTTAATTAGTACTTGCCGTATAAGTACATCGCATTTTTAAGTTTACCACCCAGATGTCAATTAAATTATTACGGAGCGAGCCGATGTTGGATAAACTTGCCTTTAAATAGAACCGTTTCACATAAAACAGCTGGACTGAATTATGTTGACGTATTATTGTGTAGACAAATGGAGTCGAGTTACTGTCGACGTTCGGAGACTATAGCCAATTAGTTGTGTCTATTGACACAATCGCGACCGGCTCTGCTATTAGTTGTATACGCGATTATTAATGTACAAGATTGTTTGCAGGCAAATATTCCACAAGCATACTAAGTATTAGTATCTGTTAAAGTGATTTGTTGACGTGTGTGTTATCAGTGCACTTAGCTGTGTGAAGGAGTAATGCGAGTGAAGCGAGTAACATTAGGGCGGCGAACGAGCAATTAATCCAGAAACCGCACGCTCAAACGACTCTGTCTCGGCTATGATACGATTAATCCCTCTGGCTGAGGAAGCGGTTGTAGGTACATATAGTAACACCTGTCATCCCCCTCATCTCTCCACGGATCGGCTAACTTAAATTACTTTATAATAATACCTCGAAATTTCTCCACGAGGAATGTATAAATTGGCTTTTGTCGCAAAGTTGGCGCGTTATTAATGGATTGCAACATTCAAAGTTGTGAAGCGATATAGTCGACCACTTTATTACGCCGTCGTCGCATGCTTCATTTTCGTCGTCTTTTCGTGATCGCCGCTAACGACCCTCAATGATTTCCGTGATAAATAATGAGCGTTGAAACTCGAAACGCCAAAACCTTATTGTAACTTGATTTCCGACAGTTTTATATAATCGACTTAATTAATCATCTCCAAGTTGTTTCTTCGATATAAAAGTTTACTGGAGTTGTTAAATGAGCGGAAGCCTTTGTCGTAATTATTTTAGATTATTTGAAATTAATGAAAGAACGAAACTTTTTGTCAGATAAAAGATACGGCGCTTTTCGCCGTCTATAGACAAAATTATTTTCAGTGTTAATTTTAGTAACCCCGGGTTTGTAAGGTTATAGAATAATTGCGAATAGATTAAGATGAATACATGATGTTCGTTGGCCTATGTCAAGTGCTATTAATAAATAATCACAACAGCATTTACGAAACAGCAACAAAGTAAGGTGTGAAGAAACGTTAAGCAAGGACGCCTCGAAGCCTGGCCGTAACATATGTGAATGGTAGAATGCAACGGTGAATATGGCTTGAAAGCGTTCCGTACTCAAAGCACGTTGACGTTCGTTTATCAGAGCGCACCGCAGCGGGTGACAAACGGAATCGCAGAGTGCATCCCGAGTGAGCTGCTGATCTGTCGAGAGATATCTCGACCTCAGCGTCGAGTGCTACGGATAATTACGGCCCTTTGACGTACAAACTCTGTCCAGCAAAGGCTGGCGCAAATATTTTTCTCACGGAAATCGATGCGGTTTTTCATATATGGCCCGGATATTGGACAAGGACTTTATACGACCGGTCAAAGCAGGAATTTGCTTAATATTTACCCACGCCAAATATTTGATAATCTATGCATCGCCCATTTTGCACTTAATTGGTAGTTTAGATGCTTATCGCGATACTCGCAGGCGATTTCGAACCATAAAAAAAACTTAAGTGTTTAACGCAAAACAGACGATTAGGTTATGAGATAATCATAATATTTAAATAACCTTGCGGGCTGTATTACTCACATGAAATACCGAGGAAACGAGTTTAAAAAACCTTTTCGTAAAATAAATGGTCAAATAAAAAAAAGTAACAATGAAAAGTTGCTGCGAAACTTGTCGAAAAAGCATTAAGTTATTAATATTACAATTTGCTTCATTTAAGCAAGGTCTTATTCAAGTCGACCCGGTTAGTGCGACAGCATAATACGAATCTCAGAAGTTTTCAAGCGAGCAAGCTTGCGGGAGATGAGGGCCGCGGCGGGGTGTAGGGAGGCTTGTTATTACACCCTCTCACCTACGCAAGGGGTTTCAGCTCTGAGCCGTACTGTCGCACAAGATTAAGACGCTCCTCGCTTTACTGTTAACGCTCTGGCTTCCGTTCTACTCGTTTTGAATAGCGTCAAGAGCTCTTCTCTTTCTGTTCGCTAACTTTAATATAACGCGATCGGTTGTGTGCTTTCCCGGCTTCGCAAACTGCAATATCAAATGTCTACAACTATTTTAAAATTTAATGCACATCTTCAATTCGAGACGCTATACATATAAAACATTTATCGCACGCTAAATAAATTTATGCGAGTCGAATGAAGAACCTTTATGATTTTAGCTGCGAAGAATAAAGAAAATCAGCCATAACGTACGTGAAGGGTCATAAAAACATAAGCTGCTATCAAAAACCGTTTATATTAGGCAATTATGTTTCACCAGTCGGGTTATAAATAAAAGTGCTAAAGAAAATCCAGATGAGTCGAAAACGAAATAAGTTTAACCGAATGGTAGAAAGCATTATCATTGGCGAGCGAGGAACAAAGAAAATGGGGGATAGCGAACGTACGAGAGTACTTTATAGGCGCGTAAATATGTTTTATATCCTTCTACTGTCTGTTATACACTGGCGCGCCGCCGATCCACTCTCACGACCGCTCCACGCCCGCCACCCTCGCCTGGAGGGTTGCTTCGCTCTCGGAAATGCCGAGCTTTAATAAAACATATATTTTTCCGAGCGAGGAAAATACTGGGGAAACTCGCAATTTGTTCTTTCACTTTATGCTCGTTTACAAGACAAAAGTGGAACATTCCAGAAACATTATGTTAATCACGTAGTTACATACATAGTTTATTGTAATTTATAAAAGTTATTTGAAGAACATTTCATACGTTGTAAAAGCGAAATAAGGTGCGGGGGAACGGAGCAAGATTGCGTGTAATGGGTGTGTTGTCGTAAAATGTTTTTGGGTTGTGTGGGGCGTTTATGTTGTTGATCATTAGGATTGTACAATACGGCGGTGGCTGATGGTGTCGCGGTGACCCTTATCTCGAACGAGGCAGCTCGCGGCTGTGGGCGATTTATTGCGGTTCAAGTCGGCACGCCGCTACCGTGTTAACTCCCAAACTTTGGCACTAATTGTACGTCTTTATACCGACGGCGACGTTTACTCATTATATTTGCACACGCTCTTAGCGACTACTTGTATTCGCTGTCAAATATCATGACGACAAACAGCAAAGGATTCTTAAGTATAAGTTGCATCCGATGCGACAAAAAGAAAAAACGTTTAAGGCAGTTTAAATACGGAATCCGCGGTGGAGATTAAATTATTTTCTCGTTGCTTTGAGTATTATAAAGAGTCTTAAGTGGCTGGCGGTCGAGAGAGCGCTAAGGAAAAATTGTTACGAGTTAGAGCGAAACCGCGAACTCCCAGTACGCCCAGACTCCGCTATAAAATATTACAGTAAATGAAAGGAGCTCTTTCAATTAACTGAGGCAGGTTTGCGTAAGGTAAATCCTGGCAAGAGGCGGCCGTCAGTGCAACGTCGGGAAATATTTCTTTCGGAACGATTTAACTTTTAAACGTTAAGTTCTATTAGATGTGGAATTTCAAAGTAATTAGTGTACGTGAGAGCGGAAAACGTTTTGAATTCACTTTATTTATATACTCAGACAATTTGTGCTTTAACTTTGAAATGCAAACTCTTTATGTTAATTACTTCTGTGAACATATTTAAGTATTTTACATAAGTTTTTAGATAAAAAATGCTATGGATTAATGTAGTAGGTAAACATGTTTGGCGATGTAAATCGAAGTCTTTCATTTGACTTTAACACCTACAACTTTCGTTGGAAACGTATTATCTTGTCTGTAATCATGTAGTTATATAATCAAAGACTAAAATAACATATCCATTCACAACAAGATTATCTACGACAGCAGTAAAATAAACTATGATATGTTCGCATAACCGTTGATTAAAATCGATTAGGGCGAGCATGTTACTCGCTAAGGAGGATAGATAGACGCTGTCATGCGAATATTTATGCTCTTATTAATGTGTCTCGGCCCCTCGCACAGATTGTGTTCACCTTTGCGCTCAATCGAATAAATCGACCAGAAGTGATCAATGATAAGATTTGTTAACGGGGCTTTGTTTACATATGTAACGTTTTTATTTGGAGCTTTTTTTAGGCTTATACGTCATGTTCGTAAGAACGCTTTAATTTTCACAAATAACTATCAACTTTCTATGTTATATTATGCTTAATATACATTAAACATAGGAAAATAAGAGCGAACATGTATATGAAAGATTACGGATAATCTTGCTTGAAAAGAGCTAGATATATTCATCCCAGGGGACCCGACCTGCGAAGCTTCACTCAAACAATAATATTAAAGAAAACAACGTGTGAATATGTAAGCGGCTATACGTTTCATAAATTTATGATTTTCGGTCATTATTAACATAATTTAAATTTATGATGAAAGCCAATGTTGCTATTTTCCGCTTTTTACACCTGAATTCGAGTACTAGTACCGAAATAAAAACAAAAAAGGGCCAAAACGGAAAAGTAAACATCCATACATATGTAATATTAAAAAAAAAATCGTAACAATAATAATAGTAGGATGGCAAGTATAGTTTGATGACCTCAATATCTGTCTCGAACAATAATATCCAATCAGTTCCGACACAACGTGTATACGGTCCGTCCACATATATTCAATTACAATGCACACCCTCCCGGCGCATCGTTTAGTATGCGTAATGTCCAAAGATGTTTGTGGGCAGGCTGGTCGCAGGCAATTATTCACGAACAAGTGCCTACGGGCTGCGGTCAGCTGGGGTGGTCGGCGGCCGGTCCTTCGTTGCCTGTTGCCAGTTACCGTTACCTCGGCTAATAGCGGGCTAAATACGCTTCTCGCATCTTGACCGTAGATGTAATCAAGGGTTTAAGCCAGTAATTGAGACTAGACCGAGGGAAATGTATGTACAGTTGAACGGGAATGAGATCGTCGGTGTAGTACGATTATAACTTGATAATAACATTTAATAACATTAATATTTATAGTAGTTCTTGTAATAAGTATGCTTTTTATTAATTATTCTCTAATAATATTCTGATAAAGTTTATTGTAGGACAATTTTTAACTCTTCTTATATTTTATGTAGCTAAGTTTTATTCAAACCGAGTAAGAAAATGAAGTGAAAATATATAACAGTAACAATAAAATAATTGTGACGTAACGTCATCCCGCTTTATGCCAAGCAGTCATCAATTCATGTTTAGCCTTTCATGAAACGGTAATTTAGTATGCAATATATTCGTTAAGCCATTCACAGTATATTACAAATGTGAATATGCCGGATTATAACCGACGAGAATGAGGAAGTCAAATAAATTTATGCAAAGCGCAAACTGACGTTTGCAGCGATACCCGGGAAGCGTCTACGTAATTACCCAAACGACGGTTTTGCATATCAAAGTAGAGGAATAATTGAACTCCCAGTGTAAATAGCCGTAGTTGAATCGGATCTAGTTAGTGTTTTGCGGCTAAGTGCGGCCTTACACTGAGCTCGGAAGAATCCAGCTTCGTATAAAATTTATTTGTTGAAATTTAAGACATTCTATAGTTGAGTTTATAGAATTATAACTAATCGACAATTTAAACTCTCACGTACAATATTGAGTGACACAAACATATTAAAGACATCAGCAGCCGCAGCACGGAACCGATGTAGACAAAAGGTCACATAACATTTCAACAAGGATGTAACATGTGAAAGTGAAAGCTGTGCACATTTCGTTATAACGGACCACTGAGTCTTTTTATTGTGTACGCAATTTGTGTACACAAGAAATAAACCTACGAATATAAGACGGTGGACGTTGTAATGGAAAGATTAGTAGGCTGTAAAGTATCTAAAATTAGAAAAGAATGTCATCGAAATGCTCTCTCTAGAAATTAGCAAAATTCAACAATCGTATAAAGATATCCGTCCGTGAACATTTGCTCAGCTTAATGCGAGTGTACATTGAGCTGATCAAAGCTCACGGGATTCGCCCGCACGGCGTCAAATTCTCTGAGGATAATTTAATTAATCGACGCTGTACAACAGCGGAGCCGGCACTGATTTTCTCCTCAGATATCCATTTACCGGCATTACTGTACCACTCAACTTGCAGCCCGATTAAGTTTAATATTAATATTGGGAGCTCTCTACGCCCAATGTAGTTATTGCAATTTGTACAATTAAACGCCGGCTACGTTTATTTATGACTGGCGTGTTTATTATAACTGTTTGCTTTGTTGTATTGTTTGTTTGAATTGCCTGGTTTTGTGACGTGGAGTTACAAAATGGCTATTATACTTATGATTTAATTTTCGTTGGTCGTATCTTGATGTTATGATTGTGACTATTATAAAAAAATACTTTAATCACATTTGAACTGGACGCCAGTTGACCTTAAGCAAATATAAAAATAGTAATAATTATAACAACATCAATTAGTTTTAGCGCAACAATATAAAGGTGATTATTACCCAGCTATTAAAATTAATAGCGTATTTATGTCGATTACTCAGTATGATTTTCTTTTAATATTTCAATTAAACTAACCTAAACTTATTTAAAAAAATGAAATAATACTTTTGTCATTTTAGTAATAACCGTGTCTATTTACTCAAAAAGTTGGCTACATTAACATATATTAGGTATCAAAACGTGAAAGCAAATAACAAATAGCGAATACATTTCCTTTGTAGCTACCCATCAAATCTCGTTAACTATTCGCGAATTGACCAGCGCTATAGGCAAGTTGGAGAGCAAAGTCGATTTCGTATTCCGATAAAGCGGGTGGTGTTTGGGGGCAGCCAAGCGGCCAGACGTAATTAGATTAAGAGGTACGTGGTCGGAACCGGATTGCAAGCGCCTGCGAACAATGCTATCACTCCAGAGCTCTTGGATTTCAATGGGCGTCGACTATGTTTGTGGTTATTCCCATTTGTACTTAAGCCGCGTCGGCTTATACCTACAATGTACTGATATTGTTCTTTATCCAGCCAATTAGTTGCTTCCTATTTTAATTGAGCGCTTGTCTGCAATTATTCGTTGATATCGTACGATTATTATGCAATCGATGAACATGATTCTTTATATACTTATCAATATTTCGAACGATACATCGGTGCGCTTTTGATAAGGTTCGGATAGTAACAGTTATAGATATGTTGATTATTTTAATTGCTATCGGATATAATTTCCGAAGATATGATTCATTGAAATTTATCATAGTTGAAAAAATAATACTTTGCTTGTGGCTAAACACCTGACGTGATAATCAAATATTTACCATCTACTATAAATTATTATCAGAATCTATGTGTAGATAAGAACTAAAATATTAAGTATATTCAAATTACATTATAGTATTTCTTATATGAGTGCAAATGATACGATGTTACACAATAAAATGTATAAATTTACATATCAATTGTTACAGGGCCTGTGATTGTATGAACGCAAGGCTCGCTCGTCGCCAAAGGTGTAATATAATGTACTTAATTACGGGCACTTCGCGTCGGCTCCAATCTTGTAATTACGAAACAGAGTAGCGGCGCGCAATCAGGACCCTTTGGTACGTCGACACGCGCTAAAGCTTTCCATGTTCAACTCTAGCCGCTTTTGAATCGCATTTCACAACCTGTTGACGAGTTAGTTAAGCCCCCACAGCCCTACAGCGTGTACGGAGCCGTACAAAGCGAACTCCGCTATTACCCTACCACTGCACATTCGCATCGCAACTCTGACCCGACGACTAATTTGCAGTCGGGGGATACGCTTTAAAATATATTATACGTGACAAAAATCCAATTAGTAGAATGGTCTAAACAATTTGTAAACAGGTGCCGGCCTCCACTCCCGGGAGATTAATCATTAAACGCAGAGTCCGGTGTAATAGCCCGACAAGGAGCAACTTCGCAACTCGCATTGCACAGACATTTATTTTCTCCCCGGTTTCAACTTCTTAAAGTTCCGCAGACGAGAGAGACTCGTTTAATTATTTTACGTGTATCGTAAACACCGCGGAGATAGTCCAAGTTTTAACAAGAGAAATTTTATAGATACTTGCCTTGTCATCTTCGCCTTCACTATCACACTGTAAAGGAGAAAAAAATATTATAAGTAAATTGTTAACTTGGCTTCAAAATAAAGAAAAAGGTGCATGCATAAATAATGATAAGCGCTCATGCATGCTAGTATGCTATGTAATACAATATGCATGTATGTTTGAGAAATTATTGTTATTAACCAAGACGATATTACGTTGTAATAATAGAAGGTAAAAATGTTAATGTGCCATATTACCATGCAAATAACTTTACTGTCAAATACCACATTACTTTAACATTTATACATTGAGTATCTTTATTCCAATAGAACATTTATCCGAGCGCAAACATAATATCAATCTCCGTATAAATATTGAAAGAGTTGTATAAAAGAAAAAGACTATCGCCGAGTCGGATATCGACAAATAATCCATATAATATTTACGAAGTGAGATCGCGCCGAGAAACAAGGGATCAGGTTGAGATATTACAATTTCAAATAAATACAGAACATGAAGTATTCAGGACGGTAAGGTAATGTTATGTAGCGCGGTACGGCACCGGCTCGACAAATCTCGTGATTTAGCAGCGATACGCGCCGAATATCCAATAGGGCCTGTGTGTTCTGCGTGATCGGGGTTCCAATAGGGGACTGAAGGGGAGGGGGCTGAATTTGCACACGGTAATCGAAAATTATCTATAGCTTTCACCTTAAATCACTCCTCTAATGGAGTTCCATAACTGAATATATTTGAGTAATGTTCACCGATATGTACAAAAGCAACTGCGTTATCGTATGAGTGATGTCTCGTATGGATTCTGTTATTTATGAAGACTTAAAGAAAATAAAATATAAAGAATATATTGCATGCTTGGTGGAATAGGTACACACTCTAAATTTGAGATAATAAGCGTCAACTGTCCGAAGGCATGACAGAGATTCGTAAACTTAAGAAGGACAACAATGATAATACTCACGATATAGCCTTTTCCGGAACTACAGCGGCTACTGGCCTGTAGGCAGGAAAGAGAAAGCGAATATGTGAGTGGATCGGAGTGACAAGGGGAGGTAACGTCTGTCCCGTCTCTCCCTCAAATTGACATTGTGTTGTTATTTGTCACCCATACATCCGAGATAGCGCAAACGTTCAACATTCGACCCCACTTTATTTTATTTTTATTCCGTTAATCCCGCGACATTGAATATTTATACCGGATCATCGTCACGGCCTGTAATAAATTCTCGTGCGCATATTTCGTATGATTTATAACAGCATAAACATTAAATGGGAGAGACGGGAAATAGCAACTAAAGAGTAGATTTACGTATGAAATCATCTAAGAGACTAACAAATAAAACATTCACAACATTGAGTGTGTGTTAATTAACATGCACTGTCGTATCGGACGCAACCGTTGATTTACGACGCACGTAAGATAAATAATAGTATCGGTGGGCACAACACAACAGGCTAACAAAGTTTGGATGAGTGGGGCTGGGTGATAGTGGCACATTGAATGGTATCGTCGGTGGTACAGCGGTCCGGTATCAGCGGGTATACGTACGTCACTAAGACGATCACGGGAAGAGTCAGGGTCGCGAGGCGCCACGGAACTGCCAGTGAGTCGTTCCGAGGCTCGCCCGCTGTCATCCGACGTGCCAGCGTCTTGAAGCAGCGTTAAACCCTGCAGAAGGACCAACTATGTATTTTGCGGCACAACCTCTTAATAACATCTTACGAAGAACACACAATCTATCACAATATTATGATGACGGAGCAAGCGAAGAACGATGAATAGCGAGTAAAAGCGATACTCTAAATTGCTTAAGAATAACCATTTGAAATTAAGCTAAGGGAAAAAAGGATCATAGTAAAATATAAAATAGTCCCCTATACCGTTTACCTTATTATGGAATGAGATCAGGAATAAAAGGTTCTTTATTTTCACAATTCTATTATTGGAGGGAGGTAGGAGGGCTTTTATGTGGGCCCAGAAAATTGAGCAGTATAAAGGAAGTCGATAAGATGGACGGAAAGACTTGCGAAGACAGACCTGGCCATAACACGTTCGATGCGCGGCACTAAAAAGAGTCTTCCATTTATCACATTTCGCGTCTATTTTACGGTGGGTTTCAGTCGGGAATGCGTCTCTGCTTAGCGTCGAGTGCTCGGTGAAACGGATAAAAGAAAATAAAACGACTGTCGCTGTAAATGGATAACTCACCGACCGCCCTCGCTCACTGAACTTCCATGTTATTATTACTTAGAAGTTAGTCTCCAATTTGATTTTGTTCCCTCTTTTTAACGATGTTTGCTTCGCATCATTGAACAAGAATATATATTATTTTATAGCAACATTTTGTTTTGAATAAATAAACACATCGAATTTTTATATCTGTTTATCATTAGGATCATAAAATATATTTTGGAATAGAGTATAATATAAATTGATACGCCTCGAGGTATAAAATATTATCAGAATATAAAACTGTGTTAAACGAATCATTTATTATCAGTGATAAACGATACAAATATCGTAGTTCTAAAATACGCAAAGTTTAAAACATAATCGTGGTTATTATGTAGGCCATAAAACTGGAGTCTCTTAACGACAATTGCGGGCGACGCGGGGATATAATAAAATTGAAAGGCATAATGTCCCCGCGTAGACAACAATAAGACATACGTGGTCGATTACGTCCCCAATTCTAATAAAAGGGATCGTGACTCGACCCTTTACACGGATAACCGAGTAGAAGTCGCACATATCAATTTAATCCTTGTAGCGTACGCGAGCAAGACCCCTTTAATCCAGGACAATCCTGCGGCATGGTTTTAGCGCCCGACGTTAACCACATAATTGCTTTCGCTCATTAGAGCTTTGTACATTTAACAGATTCGATGTTAAGCGTATTGAGCAAGAGAAGTATTGTGTAAGATTTAAGATAAATTCATGTGCTATATATGTAACTCGTACAAATTGTCTGGTTCGGCGGTTGAGTGGCGGTGGTCGCGTCGACCGACGACACGACCGCTAATTGAAACAACGACTGCGGCCGGACATTACTTATTCATGAGAAATCCATATGGCGGCGGTACGTGATGGACGCGATAAATCATTCCATTACACTTTTTGTGCGCCTCTCTTTAAATATAAGAATTTGAGACCACGATCCTAATTTAAATCACGATTAAGTAATAACTTGTCTATCGACGTGGTATGAATAAAATATGACCGTCTGGCAGTATTAATCAAACATAACTTTTAATGCATAATTCAATGTCGCTACGATTACTTTCACAAATAAGAAATGATGAAGATATTATAATTGTAAATTAAATTAATATGTTAATTATAATAGCTTCAATGGAATGAGATATACGAGTACAATTCATACAATTATTATTTATCAGGTATTTAAACCACAAAAATGTATTATATTAACTATAAAATATTATCTTCGATAATTTACGTCGATATGTAATATCTGTTTCAGTATGAATGATTAAAACGATTGCCGTGAAAGATTCCGTCGTACACAATGCGTGTGATCTGCATAGTAAAGTCAATAAAGCTGGTTGTGTGGAGCGGTGGCAGCGAGGTAGCAGCGAGGTGGCGAGGCGGTTGGTAAGTGGCGCGTTGCATAATTTATTTATGTCTCGGCACGTTACTCCCTTGTTGGGAGTTGACAGCACCCGAGCCCCGTTCTAATTACTGTGCGCCGAAGCACGGGCGGAAGCTATCGTATATCGCATTTAATTAACACGAAATTTCTTAAATTTATTCATCAACAGATTTTCCGCTTTTGTATTCATCGCTTCTGTTCACGACATTTGCTCATTATACATGTGTCCGAGGCTTTAAAATGTTAATGTAAATTAAATTTCGTATTTAAGTTCTATGTAATTAATATGGGTAACTTTTGTAAATTCTATAATAGTACGGCAGCATATACTTTAATATTATCCAACCATACATATCCCTACTTCAACGAACTTGTAATTATAAATCAGTGCAAACAAAATAAATTTTTTAGTCTGCATCGTATTCGATAAACGGTACAAATTAAAAAAAAAAACATCAGTGACATCATATTGTAAATCAGAATGGACATCCAAATATAAATGCGCATATGAATCAAGACGGTCATATTTAATGTATGATCCGTGAGTGTTGATATTCGAAGGCGAGTTTAATCCGGGCGCATCACATCACACAGGATCAATTGGTTTCATCGCTGACGTGACGCTGGCGGCGGCGGCAAATGGAATTTTGCGACAGACCGAACTCAAATTAATATTATACCGAGCCAGCCCGCGCTAATGGAACTGCGATTGAATTAGCATTTCCACTGCATTGTGGCGATTACGCTAGCTAATTCGCTACTTTAATGCCACGTTTAAATGTTGACGATTTATATTAACTATTCATGAACAACTGAATAATCGGACAAATACAAAAACAGCATTTTTTATGCTTTGAATATTAATGTGATCTATATAGGTGTTTCAATGAATTGTTAAACA
>JADANM010006310.1:7124238-7155654 GCA_026213755.1 Eurema hecabe | reverse complement strand
AGACTCGCCATTTACGCAACTTGTCAACGCAAATGACGCAACATCTCGTAAACATTTTAATGTTGTAATAAGTCTCGTTCACTCGTACGTCCAGTAATTACATAACGATTTGCGCTTTAGCATAAGTTTAGAAGTTTAATCCTACCACTTGAGGTGGAGTTTTGAAAATGAACTGCGGTTTTAATTTTTATGTTCGCTATCGTGAAGTTAATTAACCTAATTCCGACGCTTGCATCCGCAAGCGGTAAATAGAATTTATTTTAATTATGAGCCCTAGGTGTTGTACAAAGATGATGGTTAGCATGTGTAAAGGGGAATATTTTTTGCTACATTCTTAATATCAATTCATTGGATTATCATAAATGTAAATGAAGAGCTTATAGCACTATAATAGTAGAGTAATTTAAGTTTTTACAAGTATACATTTAAATGCGATCCTACGCGATAAGAAAGGATTAAATATGATCAGGTGGTTCGGATGGGAATGACCACCACCTGGTTCTATTTATATCTTCGAAGTTAACTTACACCTGCATTTAAAGTCGATGATGATGTTAGTAATTGTTAAGGAATTACAATTCGATTAACGGAAACCTGATATAGTTATCGATGAACGCAAATGTGAGCGGAACTATATCGTAGGTTCTGATAAGGAATCTCGGATAGCACAAGCAAAGAGCAATATCAGTGGGGTAGTGTACAATAAAAACATTTCGGTCGCAGCGTCTGTGGCTAGTCGCCAGCTCTCCGTGACAACACAATAAGGACGGGCCGCCCGCGCCGTCGAAAGCAATCAACTCGTGTTCACTTCACCGCAACCAATTTCGTACGGAAGTTCAATTCAATTTGTACATCATATTGTTATTTAAGTGAAGCTCGTCTCGAAATCTGCTCGACTCGAAGATTACCTTCTCGTATCATTATCCATCTCTCTCCCGCCGTTTCCAGCTAATGTAATCGTGACATAAAATACGACTACTATTTTAACGTTAACAATTATTACAAACAAACGGTGCCGTAATGTACGTGTAAAAGCAATTAAAGTCAGAAGTTGGTTGTCTGAGACGTGTTAGAAATTTTACTGCCTTGTCTCGAAGACGGGAGCGTAACTTAATGATCATGTAGTGCAGGGAGGGTATATTCTATTCGACGCTAAATTGAATTTGCGAAGCGCTATTAGTTGACACCGCAACATGCCTACAAGCTACGTTCAGTAAAATAATAGCCAGCAATTTTTAATCATAAATAGAATGGAGCGAGTTAAACATTGTTCGCGCAAACTTTATTCGATGTTTACACGATAAATCTTCGCTTGGAAATTCAACAGCTCCGCTAAAGAGTCGACATAATATATTCTTTCCTCGAAAGAGCAAGATTTTCCGCTTTATTCGAGTAACAGCGGGAGGCAAATTGGATGGGATTGCGACATATCTTGGCTGGCGGCGAGCCGTCAAAAAGCGGGGGTAAACTGCTCGCATACCACCGAGCACTCCCTTGGCATCGGGAGGAACGTGAACCTATTTAGAGCTTATGTATGTGTACAAGGATGCTTACGAGACGAAAATCGGGCTAGCCGTATTAGCGAATGTTATTCGATATTTTTAAGTCAATGCTTTTGAAGATATTCGTTTAGAATTGAAATATTCGTAACGAAATAGACAACGTACTATTGTTATTGCTGTTTTCTGCTTCTAACAGATTAAACTAGTAAAACAAACGCAATTACAACGAAACATTTGTAGTTTACTACAGTTTGTTGTAATAATGTTTACGGAATGTCCATAAGCATAAATCGCAGTCTACATTATGTCGGTTTACTATCTGAGTACCCACGACTGGCGTCATCACAATAAACATACTACAACTGACGTAAATATCATGTCGACATTTCATTGACCATTATTAAAAACAATTGTTTTACAACAATCTGAATAATAAGTACGGTAACAAGCGGTCAATTTGCATAGAGGTCGGTAACAATAGACAGTGGAGTGGAGGATAGTCGTAGGTAATATCAGCGGCTCGGCATTTTACGTTTTATTTTAATACGGCTGACGCTCAGACTATCCACATTTCGAGCGATCCAGTCTTTATTCACTGCAATATTCAAACGCATTGTGATTCACGAGTTTCCGTCTTACTACTCTCACTACAATTAACGGTTCGCACAAAAGCTTTTCAAATTTATCTCCAGCGTTTATATTGTGAACAAAAAATTCGGTTCTATTATTGTGAATTTAAGTAATGCATTGTTTTGACGTACATTTCGTAGTTTCGACGGTGAGCGAGTAGTATAATATTTTATAGAGTGCCGAGGCGGACAAGTAGAGTTCGATCGAGTAATGGTTATAAAATAAATTGCATCGATAACAATCGGGTACACAATATAATAGCCATAAATAAGACGCTCAGTCTGTGTAAGGGCTAGATGTTTGGCTAGTGTTCAATTGCGGCTAATGGGTTGGTAAACTGTAAAAGATAAACAGCGAATATAACACGCGCGTTCAGCGCAGTCTCGGAGTAGGCCCGACGACACGGAGACTTGACGTTTTATGTGTTCGGCGAGAAAGCAATGCCCGGAAGCGCGTTCGCGGCATACAGATTTAGCCGAGCTGCATTTGTACATGCGTGAGATCACACAAAGCTTTTAATACTCCGTCATTATATACTGGCAATGTTTAGTGTTTAATAATAATAAACGTCCGATAAATTACTTTGGCGGATCGCGTGTATGAAAGACATGAAACGGACTTACTTTAACAAGTTTATTGATCAATTACATCTACGAGTAATTCGTTATAAGAGCATGATTTATTTTATTGCTTTCAATAAGGTTCTGAGCCGATAACTTCCGCGTTATAAGGTAAAAGATATATTTAAGTGTGTACCACATTCACGAAAGGTATAGAAAACGTTAATTTCAAATAAACTTCTTGCTGTCTTTATATTAGCAAAAACAGCAAATATTTATGTCATGTTAGTCTTGTTAAAAAGCAATCACGACAACCGGTTTCTTGTAAGTAAATAATGATTGAAGAGATGCGTAAAAAATGAATGTTTATAAGCACGTTAACAAATCACATTTGGCAGTAACAATTGAATAACACCTACACGCATTAAGTGCCGTTTCGTCGTCTGGTATTTGTGTTGCGATTGTGTTCAAGGTTCTTTGTTACAGTTAATAGACAAGTACGGAAACATATTATGCTATTTACGACGCTAAGAAGATAAGTGTACGTAACAACGTGCGAGGTTTAGTTCTTAACAATGCACTTGCAAATGAAAAAGTTGCAAAATTATAAGCCATAATAGTTTTCTACAATCTAATTGAGTAAACTACAAATGACAAAGCACGTACACGATGCAAACAATAATGTGTGCCATGTATTAGTTCTCGTTTTCAGCCAATAAACTAGTTTGTCGGAGAAAATTTGCGGTCTCCGGCCGTGGCCGCTGGCGACTGTGTTTAATTACCACAACCGGCACTTATTTGCAGTTACATTCAACTACTTAGACTTAGTGTACACGTAGCCAATGTAACGCAATCGTAATGTAAATTGTATACAACTTAAGCTATTCGATAAGTATTTTAATGGATGCCCATGCAATAAAGCGTTTAGCATTAATCTGTGACGGAATCGAGCAATACGATTCTAATAATATTGCAAAATCGTAAACACGTTATGCATTTACATAAAGCAATAATAGAGAAAATGATTTTAATGCCAATGTCTGACATTATTCTACTACTAAACTTGCTATGTACATTGTGAATATTTTATATTGTGTTACAGTTTTAAGCAACACATTTTGCTGCATAGATTTTATAATTCATATTAGACCTTATGGACCTCTGTATGAGAAGTATTCTAGAATATTCTGGAAGGCACTTACGTTAGAGTTGACATTGTTAGTCGGGTGGTTGCGGGTGGCGTCGCCGGCGAGCGCCGCGAGTGGTAGCCGCGGCTTCGTCGACAACGCGTTCGTGCGCGGAGAGGATGCACATTTTACGGCAGCCTGTCAAAAAATAGTACATCATTATTAATACAATGTCTTAACCCAATGTGTGAACAATATCAATGAAATAAAGTCGCTTTCTTCTGTCTGTCCCTATTTATGTCTATTTTTAATAGATGGAGTGATTCAAGAGGAATGTATAAAGCATACATAATTAATACGGTCGCTAGTAAATATATAACAACTTTCATTTAAACAAATAGTAAAAGAAAAATTGTTATTGTCAAATACACAAATTATTTTTCTTCTTATTTACTAGTAGTTAATTTTATAATATATTATTTGTTACATATTTTTCAAATACTACGAGTTTTAATCTTATAATAAATAATCAGTATATGGATAAGTATTTTAAAGGCACATTTAGCAGTTTAAGCAATCTAACAGGAATGCTATTAAGAGCAGGACTTGAAATAACTTAAAATGCCAACCGCTCTCGAGTTAATATTTATTGCGACCATTGAGAAAAAACTTAGTGAATAAAACTAGACGCGGCGTTAAAGAGTTAATTAATATGTATTGTTGCGCGGTTATTATCTCGCTAATTAATATTGGGAACGCTAATAATTTGTTCAAAGTGTAAAAGTCAATATGTCTATTAAAATTTTAGTATATTTTTTGTTTGCACTACACTAGCGACCCGCCCCGGCTTCGATCGCATATTTTATGCATGTATTTTACATATAAACCTTCAAAGATAAAAAGCATACCTACATAGGGATATAGGGACAGAGAAAGCGACTTTGTTTTTTACTATATAATGATTCGTTATGTTCGATAAGAAACGTAACAATACACATGACATCAGAATACACATGAGCGTGAATTTTTGTAAAAGTCACAACATTTTTGGGTCAATGCTGTTATCCAATGTTAATGTATTTACATATCAACGGCAGTGATACAATGTCACTCCTCCATAAGGATAAAATTTATTACGCTCTTAAATTATATACTCAAAATACATTTTACACATTATTAACTGTAGTTTTACTTCTCGTATTATTATTTATTTTAATTAATACCTTTTCAAAATTGAACATATATTTAATAATTAATCACAAATACTGCACATTGGTGTTTAATAATCACATTAAGGCAAGAAGGGCTAAAAGAACTGAAGTTAAAACAATAAAGCGCGAAATTTGTTTAGCAAAAGTGTGAACATGAATATAAATCACCGAAAACATTTAGCGTTCGCAACAATTTGCAAGATAAATGAAATCATGTTACAGTAAAGGCATGTGGATTTAAGATGTCGTTCCCACGAAGTTGAGGCCGACGGCGGAAAAATAACTCGCCAGATTTCTACGAATCTGTGATAACTTTTTTATTAGACTAAAATGAATTGTATAAAATCTTTTATGCCACATAAAGGATCTCGAAAGAATGTTATTTTCGTTACGCTCTTGTAAAATTGCCTCAATAATAACTGGTTGTGGATAAAACGGTAATAATAAAATGGGTGACTACCTACTATTTATCTCTTTGTGCTAACGATGACTTCTGAGTTTTTCGTTATATAAATAATAATTAATTATATATCAGCTTATCGTATGGCGGACTTAATCCATCGTACTATGATTGTAATTAATAAGCAATATGCGATAATAACGGTATTTAAAAGAATGTGACCAAATATTTTTTTCTAATTTTTGTTATCATTTGTATTATTACAAAGTTTCAATATAAATGCAAACGATGTGAATTTCGGAATCTTATATTGTCTTTAGCCTTTTGGTTCAAACGGAATCGCTAACCGATCGCACTCCTTCGATAACAATAATATGATGTCCGTAACAAGAGATAATATGCAAATATAAAGTTAACCTTCAATTATCGGTTGAGGAGATAACAACTTGGTATAACGTTAGCGTAAATACGTCTTATTTGTATAGCAGGTGTGTTCATAGCATAGTATAAGTAATTAGCATCACTCAATAAGCCGGTCGGTAATCACCTGTCGTTCTCTGGCGCGGTCACACCTCGCCAACAACGGTCATTTACAGTAATTACTTCACTGACAACAAATTAATCATTAACGCGACATCACTGATAAGTATTCATATTATGGTAATAAATGTTCCTAATAAATTTGTTCGACAATATATTTCATTTCGTCAATCAACATAAATTTAGTTTAATATCCCTTGTATTTTATTACTCGTTAAGTTAACATTAACTTTTAGCGTATCGGTCTAATGTGTAAACAAAAGACAATATTATTAACTCTTTTAATTGCTACCTGCTCGATTTCTGATCGGGGAAAGGCAAAATTGGATTCATATACGTACTACACTCAATAAACATTATGTATGCCACTTCTATACAGGTTATAAAGGCGAAAGTCGTTTTGGAATAAGAGACCTTGCATCTAATTACTTTTAAAATCAATGTACGCCATTGCTGCACATAAAATTACATTCTGCTTTAATCTTGCGGTATCCCCGGGCTCGGCGTAAACTTAATTTGCCAGCGCTCTCTAATTAATAGCGACACGGCAGATCATTAATTAAGTCATCAGACAAGCGGGTGTAAGTAAACGCCGAGCGGATTAGGTACCGCAGTAATGAACGATTATGTAGCACTATCGACTACAGAATATAATTAACTTATCATGTTCAACAACCTAACAATGTTTCGACACTTGGTGTTAAAACGCTGTAGGTACCGGAATGAAAAAACTTCCAAACTTAAACATTAAAAAAATAGCACAATACGCTATTCAAGACTGATTATAGCCGGTATAGAACTTGAAATCATCTGCAAAAAGCGGCGATAAAAAGCAAGCAATTGTCAAGGGACACAACAAAGAAAAGGAAAAAAAAAAGTAACCGTTGTGTTTTGTATGCGAAGATTATGTTCAGATAACAATCTTTATTTGTTATTATAGCGAATACCTTACCTACGTAAAGCTGTGAAACATGCGAGAAGTGTAATGGGCTTACTAAGTAAGGTTTAAATATAGTCGTGTAAACAACGTTTAGTTTACGACGTTGTAGGTACGTTATCGGCATGAGGAAACAATTAAGCGGGAGGGAGGTAATCGAAATATTTGTAAACGCGTGTCGGAGGACTGTCGCGTGACACTGAGTGTTTATATCGAAAACTGGGACCGCCCCAGGCAACCCTGTTTTAATATGACTGTTTTGATCACGACTCGAACCGTTGTTGGAATCCCTAATTATTTTATATGTTGTGTTTATTGTGGTTCTCTTATTTTTATTTTTATTGGTCATGTTTTAAAATTTCTCCCTTAAAATAGTAGGTATATTAATATACTGAAGCCAAAGTTATTTTCCGCCTCATTACCCGCCGGTACCGACAAAGTGATACCAATTCTTTTTTACAGCTTAGTCTTACCGTTATCACGTTATCTTTATTCGACTAAAGTATATCCGATTCAGTACAATATTTCGCTGGAGTATATTTCCGGGTCATCAATCGACCGCAACATGTAGGACTTGTCAACGATTCAAAAGGGTACGATACGGTCGCTCGGGCACGTCACCATACAATTCGCAACTAACTCGATTGTAAACATTGATTTAGCTTTGACGTTTTGTACGATATTAGGCCGATGTATTACAAATGTTTGTTTAATGTCGCGCACAATAAATTATATCTTCTAATCAGGTTCTAATATGCACTTCACGGTGTGTGTAATCATTGAGAGCGGCTCGAGTGCCTACGCTAGCGAAATCCAATTGAATGTTAGTGATTTGAAGTGATTTATTGATTTCAACGATGTCACGTTTTAGTTATTTCTGTGGGCACGTTGCTAAAGGACGTACACGTTAATAATTAAACCTTTTACCAAACCAAAGTAAAAAATCATAACTAGTTTCAATAAATATGTACCTTATTAAAATTATATTAATAGCAATTAACAATAATGATACAGAAAAACTAGAGGCACCATTTGCGGTAAACAAATCCATGACAATTAAATTACAAAGCAACATCTAAATGGGAGTAAGCCGTTCATAAATTCTATTGTTTATATCCGCGGGCCGGAGTTACGACAACCTTAACTTATATTTTACTGAGCTAATTTAATTTAGTAGCTTGTGCCACCGCATTAACGTTTATGTTAACAATAATATTTTCATATTAAAACCTAACATTTCTAAATAAAGAAATGACTTTACCATACTCGCTACATTGTATCGTAAACATAACATGACGATGTAGATAAGCCGGGTACTTCATCAAAGATCGACTTTATATTTCCACATTACTTTAATAGTTGATTTATTATTTACATAATTTTTACAACGTTATAGATTTATCGTATTTTGATAAACATATCGCTTAGCAATTGGTTTTATCGCAGATACCTTGAGCATTGTGCGGAAAGTACCGTCCCATTGAAAATAGAGTATTCATTTACAAGCATACTTCCTTAATCTATTCCATCATCTTGAATCGATTCGAGTGGCTGCCATTCGATCGCTCTTACACGAGACTTGGAGATTTGCATGATAAAGAGTACTAACTTCCAATAGCTGAAGGCGACAGTAAGGACCTCGCTTTTCATGCCTTTCTCTAATAAATGAATGACTCTTCCAACGCAAACAACGTTAAGGGTTATTGCCCTTATTAACCTCTTGACGGCAGTTTATTTATTTCGGAATATTGCTGAATTAATATGGCTTTACTTACTACTGCATTAACAATAACTTAATTTACATAAATTAGAAGCTGAATTGAATATTTAATTAACACGCGTGCCAAAACCCATAACTTAATGTCGTCTAGGTTCATCTATGATAATTTGTATGAATTACCTTATTGTTATTTTATGATAATAAAATAAACAAATAACTACTAGTTACGTATCACACATTTTACATTATGCCTGTATCATTAATAGTGTACATCTATTAATGATACCTATTGTTTTAACTTTTAAATACCACATTTTTAACACATACAAAAAAGAAATTACTTTATATTAGTTTGCGAATTTATAATAAGCAAACTTTATAAGTGAAGTACCTATTATAATAATGAGTAAAAATAAATACAGAGGTCAATATTATCGTTAAATTTATAAAAGTAATTAGATATCTAGGAATATGGATTTCTTTTACGAACAAATATGTAAGATCTAATATTTTACACAGACTAGATATTTTTTTGTCGCACTTAAAAACGTGTCACTGTGTAATTAACTAGTTAAAATCTCTTCACAACACACGAAAACATTTATGTTTTTATTGTTCTTTCACAATAGCCGCGCATATTAGTATCAGTTACTGTGTTTAATTGTCCGTCCAATGCTCGATTAATATTCTTCATAATTATATACGGCGATGGAATTTTGTTCATTTGGTTAATCATTCTGTTGCTACTTGTGAGCTAGTCTCATTGTACCGGTGATTATATTTTAATGAGGGAGTTAAAAACGTAAAAACATACTATACGTTTGAAATAAAGTTTGTAAGTAGTGAAAACCAAGCATTGCTATTTACGTAAGAATTATTATATCTATTTTATTGTTTTTCTTATCCAGTACGCCGTTTTTTAACTTTATCTAATTGAGGAAACTAAAAGGCGTTAAAACTTAGTCTTACGTAATTAAATAAAAAATCTTAGCAGTCATAATATACCGAAAATATATATTAAAATGTTAATTATATTACAAAACACAAGAAAAAAGTTGTTTATGACGGTTCTAGCTTTTTGTTTTAAATTATATTATTTAAATAATGCTTCCAACACTAATTATAATTGTACAATATACCTTAGAAACAAAATGAAATACGAGTAATGTATTCAGAATGCACAATGTAAAGAACAATTACAATAGACCTTGGCTCTTATCACAATTTAAAAGTAAAAGAAAGTTACCAATTTCATTCTGAATGTTACAGTAATTTCGTAACAGATAGCTAGCGATATATTTTTATTTAAAATTTTATGATAGTAACTTTCATAACACGTACATGTACAGACTGTTACAAAATATAAAATTAATCGAACGTTTTATGACTAGCCGTTAAATACAACATAAATATTGTACCGAAAATGTTTAATAAAACTTGTTCGGCATCAAAATAAATCTGTACACACGCTCAAGATGCGAGTATTTGCATAGTTATTGCTCAAGAGAACACTCGACTATTTTAAGTGAGCACGAGCAAACAGAACTTTCCCCTTGTGCTCGGGTCGAGGCAATTTTTCTGCAATCCTCGGTATAAATCGCCGTGCTTTACTTCTAAATTTTTTGATACGTTTCTAAATCTGTTATTTTTCTATACGTGTTTCTTTACAACACATTCTTTTATTTTACTTAAAAACCCAACTGCAATGTTCAACAAGAATAAATAAAAAAGAAAACACAAGCTGAACGTGATTTTATCTCAATCTTCACTTTAACGATACCGTTGAGACTTTAAAGTTCGTAAGTTAATAGTATTGTTGACAATCAAGTTTCGAGTTGAAATTCAAGAAGCAAGTAACATGAAGAGCAATAAAAGCGGAAGGGGCGGTTGAAACTTTTCCCAGGTATACCTATTACCTAGCTTCGCATCTACGTCTATGTACTTGAGCAATCGATGAATATTCAATGTTGTTAAATTGCAACGAGGATGCGGGTAAACTTTTCTTGTATTTATGCTTAAGGAAAAACAAATAAGATTTCAAGAATACTTAAACGTAGAAAAAAACAAAGTAATCTCCGCGTAGTATTTAGTCTTACAGATTATATAGATGTTCACAATATACGGCTTCAACATGCGGATTAGGGAGATTAAAAACTGAGTTTCTAACGCTATTTAATCTTGTAACATTGTAAGTTATGTTATAGTATTTCAAGCAACAATGTATTGAAAATAACTTTATAGAATAAATTTTACAATACACGATACAACGTAAATTTTCGAATAGAATAGTTATTAAACTACTTGTGAAATGTTTTATTACTTTGTATATAACACTCGTATCAAGAGTTTGTAACTTACTACTTTCATATTTTCAATTAGCAAATAAATATAAATAAATATTTTACGTTAAACGAGCTAACAATTATTACAATTACAACAAATACTTGGAAGATAATGTTGTATCATTATGCATACCGTATAAATATTCAATTGGAAATATTGCGAAATCATTTATAAGCAAAAAGCGTAGCTCGTAAATTTGTCGGTAGTGTATTTTCACGCTGGCAAGTTCCCCGTACCAGATTCAATCTCGACCGCTTATCAGGTAGACGGAGATTGTCAAACTTTTCAAATTAGTTTTTACCACGCTTCACTTTACATTTTTATAAGATTAGCTCCATGTTCAGTGAGTTTTGAGCACAGTTAGCATAAACTTCGTGCTCAACTTTTTATCATTCACAATATTTACGTTCAAATTACTTGCGCAAATATTTTTTTGTAAATACATGATTTAGCTATAAAACACATATTTACTTTTTGTTAAGCAATTTGTACAAACTTCGTCGCTCGGTTTTTTTAATGTTAGCATAAATTGTGAACGTCATATAATATGTTGATTATATTTTAAAGCTTATATAAGACAATAAGTAATTAACTATATAATCCCCGATAACAATGAACTGTTTTTTACGTTTTAATATGCAATATAGGTACATATTATAATTTTAAAATTAAGCTTAGGTTCTCGGTAGTCACGTTTTTTGCGAAATCACATTAATTTGAAATGTTACCCAGTTTAAGTTTAACCTTTAAATTCAGGGTTTCAAATTTACCTTTTTTACGTTAACTTAAATAAGTTAGATCGATTTTTTTCTATCGTAGCTTATCAAAAATTCCGCCTTAAAGTTTCTCAATATTAAAAGAGAGCCAGCCGCGTAGCTGTTGAAAAATCATTAGCCAATTAGTAATTACTCATTGTGTTTATAGTTCGCCGCTCGTCGGGCGTCAGATGACACGGTCATACTCGTATAACTCTACTTCACCTCGGCTCCGAGCAATTAAATCACGACACCGTTGCCCTGCGGCGATAAACTTTTTAATGTCTCTTGAAAACAATGCTTATTATTAATAGAATGGTTAACTTTACTTAAAATCCATTTAGATACATATTTGTTTATTTAAACTATGTATCCTTGTAACGTATATTAATTATGCTTAGTGCCCTATATAAAACAATAAAATTTCGGCATATACTTATACAAGTTAAATGTCCGATAAGACGATATAATTTTATAGGTAATTGAAAGCCGCTACGTATAGTTACGAAATGTATATTAATATTCGCTGTAAATAAGGGATTGTGGTAAGCAAAACACTTTTGACAGTAATAAGGTGTTATTATGAATCGTCTTATGTACCCACCGAGGTTTTTATAAAGCGAAACCACGTACCATTGAACATATGTTGGCGCAATTTCCACAATAACCAGTTTCTGGTAGAAAATTAAGTTACAGCCATTGTAAGCAGAAATTGCATAAATGTTGCACACCGCATGTGGTGAATTAAATAGGAGCAAAGGAACCTGTTTCAGGGCCTATAACGTTCGTGCGCAAGGCTCAAACAAGCCACAAACGGCACGCCTGTCACCATAATTTAGAAAGATAGTGTAGAATGTAGTTTTATTGTGTTCATACGAGACTTGAACATACAACACATTGTCGTTCGAGGACGTCGTGATAAATGAGCTCCGAGCGCAAACGAGCAAGAGCTACTTAGACCAAATTTACTCTTAGCGGGAGACCGCGCTGCAGTTTGCTTACTGTGCGCCGCATGCCAGTTCCCACTTGCCACTATCGCCCTCACCTATCTCCAATCTACTAACTTATAAGTACCTCTCACTTTAATCCAGTTTTAAGACAAATATCGCAGTAACATTCCCATAATTAGAGACGAAAATGCGATATCACCTTTAAATAACAAAATATAATAATTTCAAAATATGTACATTGTACCCACTTAAAATCCCTATTCAATCGGTCAATGTACTTCCGAGACGACGTCAGAAGCAATTGCAGGACGAGGTTTTTTGTTTGGCACACACATAAAAAAACAGAATAAAGCATTGCAAAACTAATTAATTCATAACAAGCTTGGTTAAAAACGTTAATTAACCTAACGTTAATATCTATATGCATGTTACATAAATGGGATAATATTGACAAAAGCTTTAGTCTTATCGCGATTTCGTATTATCGTAAATTATTTTATCAATGAGATATATCAATAAATAATGTATTTTATAATATAATAATTTATAAACGTTGTACACAAGTGAACATAATTGTCTGTCTCAGAAAATAAATAAAACATAAAGCACAATATTTGGCTGTCAATTGAATGTTTCTATCTACAAACAAAGTGAATGCCTGAATGCCAGCACTTACCTCTAGATCTTCATAGGTGCGAAATGCCATTATGGCGAAACCATCAATGATATCCTCCTCTCCGAGGGGTTCCTTCGATTTCTTCCTCCTGGCCGGAGGACGAGGTGGTTTCTCTCTCGCTGGAGACTCGTCCTCGCCACTGTCCCCATCTTTAGCCTTACTCTCTCGCTGTGCATGCATGCGCTGTGCCCGTTCCCTTCGCCTGTTTCGCTGGTTGCGCTGCTTCACTTCGTTTTCCATCGTTCACACATTATTCGAAACACCCGACCACCGTGCCTCACTACACTAAAGTCCGCACTGCACTTTTATCACACATGGTTATCCTATGTTTCTAAACTGAAAACTTTAACACAATACAAATCTTGCACACAGAAAAAGACACAGGCCGTTTCCAATGGCGGATCGTACACCGTTGCCGCATTGCAAGTAAAATGGCCGCGTAGCACTTGAAGGGCTGTCTTCTTTCACTTCTACGTAAACGGTGGCATAATTACACTTAAACTAAGATATATTACAATATATTTTAACAAGAATTAGTACAATAAAACGGTAAATTACTTTTGTACATTATTCTCTGTATTCAGAATCAGTCAATAGTCAATACAATGAAAGGTGTTGCACGACGCTAACGCTGCGTTGCGGTCGCGATGGTGAACTAAAACAGCGCTGCCAACATAACGAGAACACATTCCGCAAAATCGGGCGTCATTGGCAATGTGGCGGTAGTGGCTACTCTTCTTACTGATACTGTGGTCTCTTTCTGCATCGTAAATTACAAGACAGTAGATTTGACCTACTTATTAGAATTATATGTAAGTAAAATCATTTTTTACTTAAAATAAATAATAAAAAAGGATATTGTTATAGTAACAAAGAAAATCACTGTTTTTAATAAATACGAAATTTGCCTTAAAATTATACAATAGTTGTTTATTTTATCAATGTTGGTATGAAGTGAACTTGGTTGGCATAATGGTTTTTCAACCGTACAGCTCGTCCGATTAATACACATTACATACAAAAGGCAACTCTGTGTTGACAGTGTGTAAAGACAGAGATACATTGAGACTTGAGTTGCATAATCGTTGTGAAGTTCGTGAGTTGAGTTTTGACACTTACAAAACACAGATGCGTTCAACATTTACATTTTTATTTGTCAACTGAATGACTTCAATATTAATAAGTGAACGAAGTTATGAATAATACTATATTAATGTACATAATGTCTTTTCTAGATTGAGCCTTTCCTTTGGCTTAACATTATACCAACGTGAATAATACTAGAATAGTCAAGGCTGCGTTCTATAATCGATTTATAATATAATGATATTATATTAATTATATTATATCATTGGTTATAAGGAAATTTACGTAAATACATATCGTTTATACTTATAAGTTTTATGTTAAAAATAGGAATATAAAAATTAAGTCAAAAAGTATATACAAAAAGTTTTCTAAAACATTATCGATGTTTTATAAAACGCATAGATATAGTAAAATGCATGATAAAAAATTTGTCTCTAATATTCCTCATTATAAAACTCTACCTATAGATTTTTAAAACTTAAAAGTAACTTTCTATTTTTATTAGTTTCATTAAAAAAAAATGTTACTTTAGTTGTTAAGTAAACTCTGGAAATAATTGTAGTTTAACTATACAAAACTGAATATTCATTATCGTGCATGAATATTAAATTTGATGCTCAACGAGTTGTGAACGATATACAAGCGAATTTAAATTTGATCTAATCTTAATTTTGCTCATTCGCAATAAGTGAGCCGTACAAGGAAGTCAATTGTTTCAAAATAAAACCGTTTAAAAAGGTTATTTTTGTTCAATTTAAATTTACTTTAACGTAGGTATTTGTATTTGAATATTATTATGACTTAGTTTTACGCTAGCTCTTTGTGTTTTCATTTGTGAAAATTGTGAACAAAACTTAAGTCGATGTTATTTTTTACATAAAAGTTTCTCAATTGTTTTTTTTAAGTCGGCGACCGTTAACACAGCTATGGCTCCCCTATTTATAATACTGATTTCTAAGGGTCCGTATGATTTGATTTAAAGTTAAATTGAAATATTATGTATTTGCTGCAGTCGAATGAGGACAGGGGTTGTTTCATTTTATTTTACATGCAGTATAAACTGTTTTACTTTACCAAGAGGGCTTAAAATACGATTTAAAAGGTATCTCAATTTGGCATTTTAATTAAGGACTTGAGGTCCTTATAATAAGTTCACGCATGCTATCTTTTACCTAATAACTCAATATTTTATTAAAATGTACAAAAAAGTTATTTTATGAATGTACCAGGTATATTTTAACAAAAAAATTAAAACTCAAATATGTAGTAGTAGTAGTACTAGTAGATATGAATTTTAGCAATGATTAATAAATTATTTTTTATAGAGCTTCATAGAGCCACAGAATGTCAATAAAAGACATAAATCGCGGAATAGTCTCCGTTGGAATTATTGGAATACTCGTGTCTACGTATGCACTTTACGTAGAAATGGCGGCAGAATCGCGGCCGGGATACAAGGCGCTTTGTGACATCGCTGAACACGCCAGCTGTTCAAAAGTCCTCACGTCTGAGTACGTAAAAATATGTTCCTTTTTCAATTTATAGTTTACGTTTTTATTTTTTTCATCTGTAGTGCCAATTACTTATGCCACAGAATAGATGAGATTTTAAATATTGATATAACGAATTATAGGTGTACCTAAAAAGTATTATACCTATAAGGAGTTTAAGCCCCTCGCTTCATTAATTATACACTTTGAATATTATAATATTTAACAAAAACTCATTCAGTTTGTAATAACGTTTGTAATTATACTAAATAAATAAGTATCTTTAATGTCCAGATAATATCATTGTCAAACAAGTCTTTATTTTTGTTATAAGACCATGATTAATAAATCTTGATTACGTATTTAATAATTAAGCGTTATCTGGGATTATCTATGATTAAACAATGCACAAAAAATATATCTTCTATTGTATTGTGTAGGTATTCTCTCGACTGTCAACGTGTACTTGAATCTTTAGCTTAAAAGAGAATGAACCAGTAGCAGTTCAAAAATAAAAAATATGAGACTTTCGTAAGCAATAGGGAAGGTAGTGGGCATTTAATTCTAAGCTTCCCTCTATAATTGTTACGTTACTTGAACAATAAACATTGTATTGTTGTATTTAATGCAGATTTTCAAAAGGTTTCGGGTTTGTGGCCAAAAACTCCGCCTTTGAGGTGCCGAATTGTGTCTATGGAATCGTGTTCTATTGCATTATGATTTTTTTGAGTAAGTTGAGATTTTTTATTGTGGTGTAAACTATATTTAAGCATTAAACAATATGTTCTAAGCTTTTTATTATTATATTTATTTAGTATTCGTTTATTATATTATATTGCGATGCAGCGAATATAAAATAGAAATATTGTATAGCTTATACCTAGTCATAATTACTAACTTTCAAAATTAAATTCTTTTCGTCGTGAAAATATTATAATGACGTAAGTATACACGAGTGTATAGCTAAAGATAAGGTACATTATTTTGTTCTCTTCCCATGATAAAGACTAAAGATAACTCTCTAATCAAAATTGAGGATAAATCATATTCTATCTATATATTTTTTAAATGACGAATATGGAAAGCTTTCCTGTCGGTATCATTTTCATCATTTACTTAACATTCTCAATCGTATTATTGCTCTTTTAAGCCTTTTAAAGAAATATATACGACTTTATAATTGCAATTGCTAATAGATTAAAATTAAAAACCCATTTATAAACCATAATTTACAATACAAACGATATTTCTTGCTCATTAAACGGAATAAACGCTGAGGGTACACACGCGAACATCGAGTAATTTATAAAGTTAATCGTGGTACAATCAGCCGCAAAAACTTCGAACAAACCTGCTATGAAAGCATGTGCATAAAATTGTCTTCATAAAATTGAGATGTCATCATAAAAGGCAAAAACTTAACCCCGAGACGGCACCCGTTTGTAATTTATGACCAGAGACTTCATTTTGATTGCAGTAATGGCAGCCATCGACAATTGTTTTTTTTTACATTTGTTGATTATATGTTTAGGACACTGATGATAGGCAATTGATATTGAAGAAATAAATGTATTAGCATTTATTTCTTCGATATCTTAAAAGTTTACGTTAAAACGAAAATTTACATTCAAATTTTTTTCGCTAGTTCGTTTGTTTCATGTCGTAAGTGTTATTTTTTTAATCAACACATTTCAAATATGTCTCTTTTTAAAATTAGTAATATTAGGGTTTATAAAACTTGTAAAAGTTTTTCATCACTTTAAAACGCGTGGATGCACGCCGCTCTATATTCTGCTCCTATTTTCTATTCTCCAGCTGTTGACGATAGGATAGTATAGCTCTGTATAGTATTTATAGTCATGAAAATGTTTATAACAGTTGTAATAATCGAAAAAAATTAACTATTAATATAAAAATATACCATTAGGAACATTCTTAAGTTCTCAACTTATAATCAGACACCTCTTGAAAACTCGGCGTCTATAATATTTGTATAAAAGTATCTATGCGTGGTCTGAAGCGCCTTTCATCAGTTTTTTTTAATATCCTTTCTTTGTCAATTTCCAGGTACTTATGATACTTTACATGTGGTTCGACTTCAACTACTCTTGGACTTTCTATCACTAGCAACATGTGTCTATCTAGCTTACCTTTTAATATTTGTTCTCCGTGATTTCTGCATTGTTTGCATATCCACGTATTTTGTTAATGCTACACTTACCTATTTGTCATTAAAAAAACACGGCGCTTTGAATAGTAAGAGGAAATAAGTGCCACGCTACTGCCATCTGTCATCGAATATTAGAACTTACATTGTTTTTTATTATAGCGCCCTCTGTTGTCGAATACAATGATGTCGTAAATTATCTCGTACTATAATGTAGGTGGCAGTATTGTCGCAATTTGGTTTTACAATTAAAATATATTATTATTATCGTTATTTTAAATTTGTTAAAACTTACATGTGCATTAAGAATTAATGTTCCTTATAAACCATAAAAACCTCGTGTTTTGCATTTAATAACAACGGTACTGCAAGATAACTTTATTCTTTACTGTGGTTTGTTTTTTTCAGTTTTTACTATTTTATACATATATTGTTTGTTTATTAATAAAAGTACTTTTTTCTTTTGATTTTTTTGTTTCCTTTAACTACCAATCGGATATGATATTAAAAAATTGTCCATTTGAACATGTATCTAGAAATAAAAAAAAACATAAGATAATTTCTTTTGAGTTCTATTATTGGCTAGATATATTGAATGTATAAACTACAACACACACCAATTACTGAATGTATGCTTAGAACTACGAATAATAAAAAAATTGAATTATGTACTATAAAAAAAACTGCGTGAAAATCCTTTGAAGAAGAATGATTCTTAAGTGATATATTTCATACTTCTAAGTAAGTAGGTACAAATTCGGGACGGTTAGCTAGTATAGTACGCGTCACGAATCTTTAGGGCTGAACGAAACCAGCGCAGAAGTCAAAAATAAGGTATCGAGGTAGCGCTGAGGCGCGCGGGGCACGTGTTCGTCGGGTGCGCGAGCGTTGATTGGTTGTCCCAGTCGTGTTGTCTTTCTCGCACCAATACGTTAATTACGAGCGCGATTCTACCGATGCGCAGCTATTCTCGTCAATCGCTAAATATAAATGACGCGTACTATACCTACATAAAGGATTCATTCATATATTTCTGCGAAGTATTCTACTGAAACCAAAAAGGTAATCTATTAAGGAAATGTTCGTTGCAATCAGATAACCTGGTCACGTCCTTATCGTATAACAAATTGTGACGTGCATCTATTTAATACGTCATTGTATGAGTATGTTTGTGAAGATATTCAGTACATATAAAGAAGTTGAAAAAGTACACAATGGTTAATGTTAGTCATTTCAAGTCACAAAGAGAAGGCTTACCTCTTAAAACTCTATGAGTATGGATGTATGTATAAAAAATTATGATTTAAAATTAGAAAGTGCTTTTAAAACGTCGATTTTAAGAAATAGGAAAATATATGATGTATTTTTTTTAATTGTTGGCTGTTACAAGGTTTATTTTAAGGAAACGCTTCTTTTCAAAATAATAAAACAAACAGTTTTGTATAATATTAAAATACATAATATACACATGTAATTAAAAATATTAAGCAATCAAAATGGTCTTATAAAAAAAGTGTTTATTAACTTTTATTAACTGTATTAAGAAAATCTTTCGAAAATATTAATTGAATAAAAGCAAAACAATTAGATGGTAAATGCCCTTTTTACAAGGATAATGTATTAACGGATGGATGTCTTTGTTTAAAGCCTCACTGAACAAATATCAAACACACTGGGTACATAATGTCCGAATTTCCCATTTTTGGCCCTCTGTATATTCAAATGACTCAGATGAGATATCAAACTTTGCTCATTAAGTTGTGTACAGTCATTTTAAATGTTTAAAAAGGAAATGAACATTTTTCCGTGATGTGACAAATAAACGAACCAATTTCTTTAGCTTTTACGTGTGCAAATAAGTTAAATGTACTTAATACACTAAAATAATAATTTAAGTAGATTAAAATTAACTTCTACGATGATTTAATATTAGAGTAGAGTTGTAAAATGAAGTTGTTGTAAAATTAACTTATTTTTGCTAGATAAGTTAACACTTACACCAAACTAATACACTAACGTGTATTAATTTGGTGTTTCCAGTGTAACGAAAATTAAAAACGACATAGTTATATTATTCTCCTATTAAAAAATATTTTAGTGTTAGGATATTTTTTAAGTTTTAACATTCTCTTTTCTAGCCTGTACATTCGGCCATCTTTTGTTTTTAATTTTTGCTTATTGCTTGAGTTTGAATACAGATTAAGATGAGATTATAAAACATTTCGTAAGGAATCAAAGCCGTAAGAAAAGGGCTTTCGTAGGCTTTCTATAATAAATAGATGAGGTACCTATATCATTTTATAGACGTTTTTTTATTCTAACAGCAACCTATAGTTAAGAAACCCGCTATGATTGTTAATTGCGTACATCTGATTTACATGTTCATTACCTCGAATGGAATTGTTTAGTCTTAATATGACATTAATTATCATCCTAATGCATTCCGATGAAAACGGTAGTAGGTGGAGCCTTGGAAAGATGACAAACAATATTATTATATACACAATATGTCTGATACCGCAACTTATTATTTAGTTCATTCGCGGGAATTTTCAAATTCAAAGTCAAAAGGATATTTATTCAAGATTGAAGAATCCATAATGAATAATAAGTGTTGTGTTTCTTGATTGAGAATATAGCTATTTATATATTTGGGCCAACAAGATTGAAATGAAAAACTGCTACGGTTTGTATGTATACTTAGTTGAGTTTTCTGGTAAACCATATTTTTAATACTTTCTTCTTCTTCTTGATCAAGCTCATGCCTATGTTGTGCCGTTGCCGTTATGTCAACCATCTCAAAATTGCCTGACAGACCTATAACCGAGATAAATCTATCATCTAGTGTACCGAGGTATATTTACTGTTGTGTATCTATGGTTTCTTTACTGCCTATATTCCTTTTAAAATAGTGTCAGCTTACAACCCAAAATTCCAGCTCCCGCAATGACTCACTGTTTATAACTCAATAACTTTTTATGGCCCACTTCGGTGCTAGTCTGCCAAATTTGCCCACACGACATTGTGTTAACTGGCTCATAATATAGTCCTGGCCTACGCGAGCTTTATATGGCAAACTACGCTTATCACCTTCTAGGCTACTATGTCCTTAGTCACAAATACAGTATTAGGTCGCATTCCGGTTTAGTTTGAGGCTTGAACTAAATATATACCCAGGAAAATTTTATCGTGTGAAATATTTTTGACAAGGTCGATTGTGGGTACTTAATTATGAATATAGTTATTCTTTACAAAATCCTACACGTATTATATATTTTCTGAGTCCCTTCGAGTGATTGAAAAAGACTCTAGTTGGACGTAATGCCTGATAAGTTATTTAGAAAACTACTAAGCTTGAGAAAGTATTATATTATACATTGAACAAACTGTACATGATTTAATACTCCGCCATTTATGAATTAAAAGTCCTTAATCTTAACAAATGCCAAAAGAGTGTATTCTATTTGATTATTTCCCGTAAACACATACGTTTTATCTTTATATCTATTTTATTATGTTGTCAATTTACTCTAGTAAATAAAATATATGCGACTCAATTAACATACGTACTTGAGTTGATTATTACGCAGTAATAATAATTCCTTACAACATTAGGCAAGTTAATAGTCATAGGAAGGACGTTGTAACCCATTAGACATCATATAATAATTATAATAACTCAGGCTATATTTATCATTAGTTCTAACACCTACTTATTTTACCTAGCTATATTAAGTTATAACTATTAGGTCAGTAAGACCGAAATTAGCAAGCTTTCACAATGCCTCTTACATAAAACCAGCATCGAGAAGTGTCACCTTATGAGAATTATTGTTATGATATTTGTTGTATATCCTTCTTCTTTTTAACCTACTCCATGTGTTCGCTTATTTTAAAAGTCGACAACGCATTGATTTTTCACTAGGATAATTAACTATACATAAAACATGGTATGTACTATGTAGCCATATCTTTGCTTAAGACGACTACTGTTTAGTTGCCTGTAATAACATAAGAAGATATAAAACAAAACCAAACATTACCTCACAGTTATTAGTGACCTTTTTTATACCCAATAACTGAATATCGTATCGGTATGGAGAATAAAAGAACCACATACAAATATCTAACACATATCTAAGAATTACATAGTAATCGTATTATAAAACTAGTTATACAAGTCAGTCGCTCAAACGTGGGTATAACTTCATTATTATTTATCGACATTGTCTCGGACATGTTTGAGTGATGTACTGTTTGTTTGAGTGGCCTTATATAACGTCCACTTTGAAAGAAGATTACAAAAATGCTTGTTTGATGTTTTAATAGCTTTTATATATGTTATATAATTTATTATTTAAGCTATTTATAAACTTTTTATGCTATAAATAAAATAATCTGCTTTTTTGTAAATTATAAAAGTGTAGAGATTTTTTGTCTGATAATTATTATACATGTAATTACAGCCGTATGGCTGTTGCGTGTACAAAGGGCAATGGTGGACAAGGTAGACAGACGATATTGTTAAGGTCGCCGGAAGACGCTGGATGCATGTCTCTTCTGACCAGTATGGGTGGAAATCAATTGGGGAGGCCTATGTTCAGCAGTGGACGTCCTACGGCTGAGACGACGACAACGACGAAACATACTATTACAAAACAAAGATACGTTGTTCCTTCTAAACTCAATATCTAGTCTTACTCTACAAAAAGCCATTTTGCCAGCAATAGCTGCTATTCAAATATCTATCAGATAGCTTTTTTATTATTAAAAATATATCCGTTATTTTAAAAACTTTTTTATTATTAAGAAAACGGGTATTTTACGTATACTTAAGATTACGATAAACTTATGATTTCCACTCCGTTTGAATGTAGTAATTTAAATCTAAATATGGCAAATGTTAATGTATCCAAATACCAAAATCCGTTTTTGAAATACAAGTTATTAAAAATTGTGACTTTAATATGATTTTATGGATAGCTAATAAATAAATTCTTTGTTGTTTTCAAATTGGGTTTAAGCATGTCAGTTATTAACAGAAATAGAAATATAGAAGTTAAGCTTATGCATAAGTATATATTTTATCAATTTTTATTTTTTCTCAATAAACTAAATAAATAAAAAAAACTGAAGTCCCTCACAATATCATTTAACAGTCAAACATTCCGTAATCATTTACCAAAATAACTTTATATAACTTTTTTCCTTGCAAGTAAAGTTTGTTCAAAACTTAGATTTTTTTGAGGATAACGCCCACTGAAGTACTAAGATATATTTAAATACATAAGAAATATCTGTGTGCCAACTTAAGTGATACATATCTTTTAATATAATATCGACTCTACAATATTATGACACAAATATGAGTGGCGCCTACGCTCATTGCTATGCAATTGGGCCTCCAAGGTACTTCCAACTCGACCAAAACACCCACCTGCTAAGATATTTCGAATCATTACTACATATAATAAGTATATGCTAATTCTGTAAATTCTATGATTAAAATTAGATTTTATATAGTCTTACAATTTATTATCAGATATATTATAATATTATGGATAACGTTGTTAATTTTTTGGATAGAGAGTAATCGTAGAAAACGAAATAAATGATCAGTGAGAAAAATAAAAATAATGGAAGTGGCTATTAAGCAGGCGAAATTGTGGGGCACGGATTAAAGAATATATAATATACGTAAAATATATATTTATAACTGAAAGGCTGTTCGGTTGTCTATAACATTTTAGTTAACAGAAGAATTTATCCAGCTATTAAATTAAAGAAATAAAAATGAACGACGCATTTTTGTTACTTGTTATACATACATATGTTTACTTAAATACCTAGAGACTTCAACAGGTGTGCTAGTGGTAGCGTATTTGCTTGATCAATTTCAAATACTACAGCTCAAATTGAGACCAATTAAATATTAACTGGTCTCGACAAATATAAATAACGTTAAATTTTAAAATAATCGCCTAAATCATATCCTGTTTTTCGCAAACCGGTAATTTACTAGTTGAGTATAGTCTTAAATCAAGTCCAAAAAAAGATTCGGCATTTCACTTGGAGTTGATTACGAATAAAATAAACAAGGCAAGGCGTACGGCCCGGCAGGTATGGTGTACGATATCCCCACTCTCGCGCAAGCTCAGGGTGTATGACTATTGAGAATGACGCTAGTATTCTGGTTGTCATAGCAGCCTTCAGTAAGGTTGTGTTGAACCGACGATCGCTCGATACGACGTCCGAATAATCGATGTACCAACTTTTCTCAATGAAAAGTTCAGTGGAAAGTGCTTAAGTGTTCATATTGTGACATACTGAAATATTCGTTCGTGATCTGTGTTCACGTGATTTCAGTGTTTGTTTTGTAAATTGGTTACGTAACGTGAATACATATTTTGGTGACAGGTAATTTATCTTTTTTATTATGACTAATTTGTATATGCATATGTAACATATATAATATGTATTGATTTTTTTAATATTCTAATTCATACATGATGCAGTGTTACGTATAAATTAATTTGATTTTTGTTATCAAATATATAATTTAAAATCTTGAATATGTATTGGAGTAAAATAATTGTGGTAAATTAAAGAAAATAAAAAACGAAATGTATTAAATATTTATCTATTGTTTTATCTATTATATAAAAAATACCTTCATTGTTTTTTACTAGACACGAGACTGATCTTACTTATTCAAATAATACTAAGAATTATAATAATAAAGTTCTCCATAACAATATTATGTCCCAATAGTAAATTAAAGTAAAACCATACAATATTTTACCGCCAACGTTCATTATGTTAAGATTAGCAATGACATAACATCGATATGGTATGGGTGCGCATAATATATTTAATATTTATTCAATGACGCACCGTTCTGTTAACGTACCATTTGGTGGCTAATATTTAAGCATAATTTATCACTCTTACTTAAGAGTTGCAATATAACAACTATTAGCAAATATTAATCATTTGTGCAATGTATTTAGATGATCATTAGTTTACCAGATTACGTATCAAAGGTTGGTTTAAGCGGACTAGTTTTTATAGTTTACGACATAGCTTGTAAAGGGCTACTCGTTCATGAAATGTCTTATGAACTAGGCCTGTCTCGTTGTTTACGAAACGTACTATAGTTAAGTGTTAATTTAGGTACCACTTCTATCGAATGCGAAACTATTTCAAATCCAATAAGTAATTTTAGAGTACAATAAACTTAAGCTATTCATTAAGATTCTTTTGTAAACGAATTCCTTTGATAAAGAACATATTATAAAAAGGCTTTATGAAACTCGAAACTATCAAGGATACGTGGTTGAAATTCTTAAAGTAAAATACAGAAGCTTTTAGAGGTACATACGAATACATACATTTCCATACATTTCCGGTTCTGAAGAATAAGGACACATCGGAAATTGCCTTTGTAAACATTAATTCGTTTCTTAACTGTTTGTGCTCAACGTATTGATAATAAGAGGCACATATTGTTTCCTGAATTGATATTATTTTCCTTAATTATGATCTGTAGAATTATACATATAGACAAATAAGATGGGTATATAGACAAACATATTAAATCGACACAATGGTTAATGTCATTTACTTTGCTTCACATAGGACAAGATATTTTAATGATTTTTTATAATAATTGAGTTTTATTAGTTCGTTTCAATAAATAATATAGGTACCTATATTTTTAGTTTGCGTCTATACAGACACGTTGCCTTCGGAAATAATGCTTGTTAAAAACACGAAATAATCTATAAGATTAGCCCAACAATATAGCCATGTTATAACTAATAAGTAATGATTCATAATTAACACCAACTTTTTAATAAACAAAATACCTAGCTAACTTAGGAAGCAATACAAATGTTTCATTAAAAGGGTTGTCTTACGAACTCAATATTGAAACATTGTAAGAATACGCATCTTTACTGGTCATCGTCCGATTTATACGTATGATTTACATTGCGGTATGCCACCTAAATGTGGTTTCATGTCTATCCACTTATCTAATAGGTATATTGTCAAATGAATCGTAAATTTGAAGGGGTTGGTATTTTTGCGCCTGGCCAAACATTTGTTTAGGATTGAAATCCGTTGGGGAAAATAAAAAAGGTAGGAAAAAACAACAAATAATGGAGTCTATTGCTTTATCTAAAATCAATCATTACTGTCTTTAAACAGCTTTAGTATCGCTGTTTTACAGTTAATTATTTGTTTATAGACTACTTACTACGTAACGCAATGACATCACTATATGTCTTAACATAAGGTCAGTTTTCTAACAGATGGGACGGTATTCTATTGCGGCATAGCTCTACCACCTACTGTAAAAGTTATAATAATATATAGCCTGGTTAGAAAGCTTGCATAATATCTAAAAACCATATTTAAACACCAATAAACATTAGACATTAACCGTCGGATCTTTACCGCCGAGCAGCGACAATCATAAACCATTTAAATTGAATACATTTTTCTGTCCGAACATAATTGTAGCCGTTGACTTTGATACCAGTAAAAAATACGACAAAAAGCAAATTGTCATGGACAATTATAGATGTTATTATATTAAGATTGAAGTATAATGGCAGGTATAGTTTTTCAGGTGCTCCTACGCAGTCTTTGTCTTGTCTATATTAACTGTTACTTACATTAAGATCATTGCTCTGCATGAGTAATATTATAACACTAGGTGGATAATGGTCTAATGTTCCTAAAAAATCGTGTGGGCGCTTGAGGTTTTAGTTGTTATTGTATTATTTGTTGCTTTGTTTAGAAGTTACCTTTGTGTAGATTTCGGCTTTTGTTTTCGGGTTAATAATAGGTCAAAGATTATAGTGTAGTTATTCGTTTCAAATAATTTAGAGTCTAAGTTTAAATTGAGGTTACTTAATGAGATTATTGTATTTCTTTTCTGCGAAGTGTGGAAACCTTAAGGAATTAGTGTTTTAAATTAATTTTAAGCTCTAATTGGAAAAGGCTGCTATATAAAGGTCAGAAAATCGTTACGGTATGGCTCCTATTTGGAAAAGATGTGTATTACTTATACTTTGACTTAAAAAATATGAATTAAGTTTAATGCCATTTAATAAGCAATTTGTCTAATATATTAGTCATTATTTCCCTTAGGTTTAACCACAGCGTGATTCACTAGCAATGTCGACGTCCCATGCAATCATAGGAAGTACGATTGCTTAAAGCATAGACATTTCCTAGAAAAGCAGTTGTCATCACACAGCAAAAAGTATTGTTTTACATACAATGTACAATACTCTTGTATACAAATAAGTTTAATATACTATTGTAAAAAACCTTAAAGTAGTTATGATAATGTTGTATTTGATAATATTAACATTTTAATACCATGATTATTATATGTATAAACAAATATTAATAAAAAATATGTATTCTATTGACGGTAAGACACTTACAATGGCACTGACGACACACAAACGATGAAAAATGAACGAGAACATAAACATAATATATTAAGAGGTTTTTATTTGACACAAAAACATACAAAACATTACAACAAGAAAAGATTACATTCATACACTTTTGACCTATTACAGAAGATCTATTTATCATAATTATCCTGTTCTTGCCTTAACGAGAGTTATGAAGCAAATATATAGACTATTTTAGTTTAACTAATGCTTTAGGTGTGGGGCCATATCCTGTCTGAATACCAGGTAAAATGTATTAGATTCCAGTTTGATACTAATTAGTACGTATATCCATCTAAATGCATATAAAAACGTTCACGTCAGACACCTTGATTGATTATTGCAATCGAATAACGTTTGCCTCCACATTGCCTGTATACTAGGTAACAAGAGAACTATAAGTTTTTTTTTATGTTATGACAAACAACTGATCTTGCACACGAATCTTGTTAATGATTAGCCGACCTTTAAAAAATATAGTATTTAACTTTTCACGACGTTTGTCTTTTGGTACTATCATGCGCGAGCCAGCCTAATTTAGCTGAACGATAAAGCTGTCGAACTTTTGAATGTTAACTGAAAAACTACAACTTGCACGATTTAAATTCTTTTAATCAATCGATAAAGTTGAATTGGACCCGATTTGTTCTTATCGTTTTTGTATGATAAACGATTTTCCTCGTATTCATCAGATGCATTATTTATATGCATTAATCTTCAGAACTCAAGGACATAACAATGTCACTGTCTCGAGTTCATGTTTGTTTCATACTTCGTAGATCGTGACACGCGATGTTTCGATAACACGAGATTTCGCTCGTATATTCGCACCACGTAGGGGATTCAGTCATTCAGCACATTGACACTAAGGTTGACGAGTGACCCTTGGAGACAAGGCTTATTGGCGCGGAATTCGGTACATGATCGAACAAAGACGTTCAATGAAGAATGTCCCATAGTCTACAGTCCTGTAGGTACAGATTATGCTTGAGACAGTAGTTATTATCCGTTTATAAGAACCATACTAATGAGAACTATTTGCTAGTATCAAATACGGATGATGAATGTAAAGGACTTAAAAACGACTTCATTAGTTTTATAAAAAACTTGTTTAAGGAGTAAACTGTTGACTCTTTGTAGGGATTATTTAATTTTGATTGTATAGTAAATTGTTATTATACAGGCGCCAAAATGTGTAATAACTACGTGTATATCTAATAGTCTTGTGAAGTAGACTATTAAAATTCTTTTATGTAATTGGCCTTTTTGGTATAACTCTTCGAAGAATCTATTATAAGCACGGTCTACTACCAAAGTAAATTAAATCAATCAATTTATTCATCTTTATACGAAATCATCCTATGACTTACTAAATAGTAAATATCGTGTAACCAGTGAAATATTGTATTTAAAGACGATTTAAAACTTTGATTGCATTATATATAGTATTATATTTAGGAAATTGAGAAAGAATACAATTGATTTTATAAGACGAACTATTTCGTTCTCTATTATATTATATTATATCAATAAATTTAGGTGAGAACTTAGAAGTCTCAAGCCATCTTTCATGTGTATAATATCTCAGATAATATTGATGACGGGGCATTAGGTAAAAGGCTGTTAGGTTTATAAATGAATGGCTCATTGTTCTTTATCTGTTCAATTAAATTACACCTTTAATACTGCACATATATAAAAGCATCCGGATGTATTTGCTTGGTGAATCATTACTCATGTAATAGGTTATAGACAATTGCTTTATTAATTGCCTGTTGAATAATAATGTATGCCTTCTGATAAGGGATTAGTGATGAGATTTGGTTGATAACTGCATGTGTATATACACGTTTTAAGGAATTCGGATAGCTATGTAAATTATTGATTGAGATTATGTGTGAATCGTCGTAGTATTATTAATATAATTGTTATACAAGTACTGATAAAAAGTGATTTAATCTTTACTCATATTGTATCAAAGAGCTGTAATAGTTTGCAGTGATGGATGTAATAATATTTTATACATATAATACTATTCATATATATAATTATTATATATAATATTTTAAATATACTTAACTGATTTAAAAAAATATTTTTGACAATACGCAAGGTATTAATAATTTGGCTGACACTAATGATATCCAGATTAAAATCTAAGACCAAGGAATCAAAGTAAACACTTTCATTAAAATATATCTGGTTTTTTTCAGAGCGTATCAGAAATAAATAATACCAAACCATGCATTATTTGTGCGACAATATTGTAAAGATTATACTTAGTCCTACTTAGGTATAGAATGCTCATTACCAACTTAAAAACCTATGGCCTGGTTTTTATAAAAAGACTTTTATGTAGAGGACGTCTACTACAATTATATATAAAAAACATAAAATATATTATCTAGTGAATACACGGTAAAAAAGATTAATCACATTAAAAGTTTAGTCATACCATAGTGTGGTCGTACTCATGTGACAAATAAGGTATTGGCCTCTACGGAGAGGAAATAAAAAAAACACGTTTATAATTTGCAAAAAATCCAAAGGTTACGATTAATTGTATGAACACCTTACTTTTGTGAACTTGACCGACATTTGAGGCCATAGTTGAGAGACATTTGATGAATAATAATCAGTTTTGAGTGTGGGAATAATGTATAGATGTTAAAAGAATGAAATGCACATTTTTATTTATTAATTTTATCGATGACCGCGACGGCGCAGTGGTAGCAAAATTGCTTTCTACGCGAAGGGTCGTGGGTGCGATTCCCACACCTAAAAATATATTTGTTTTTTGTGTTTTTCTGGGGTCTATGTGTTGCTATGTATTGTATGTATGTACTTACAAAAGAAAAGTATGTATATATAATTTATTCCGTTATCTAGTTGCCATAACACAAGCTTCGGCTTTGCTTGGAACTAGATGGTGTTGTGTATAAATGTCCTGAAATTATTTATTTATTTATTTAATAGTAGCCGCTCCGCGGTTTTGCTTCTTAAGAATCACTCTATCTATTAAAAAAACCGCATCAAAATCCGTTACGTAGTTTTAAAGATCTGAGCATACTTAGGGACAGACAGACGGCGGATAGCGACTTTGTTTTATACTATGTATATTGATGAAGAGTGGAGATTATTATTAATGACATCGTTTGATGTCTCTTTAATATAAGAGTAGTAACTAGATATTTAAAAAAAAAAAAATCAATGATTAAAATGTTCAACAAAATTATTCTAGAGAAAAAAAATTTTCGTTGTTAAACAATTCGTATTTCGTTTTTGAAAATTCCTGTATTTCCACGCTGACTCATACACTAATCAACACAGAGAACTATACCAAATTTTTTGTACTATATTATGTAAAAAAAATCATATAACATAAATTTTAAATTAGCATAACGAACACAAAATAAAAGCTGTTTTACTATAAAAAAACATGATCAATTACGATTACATGATTATAGCCTAATGCAAATTGTTACCTGTTTGACAGTAACAATGTTTCTTCACATTATGCACTAATAAACAATCCTCATAACTAAAACAACAACAAGTATTTAAAACACAAGTGTAACTGATTACAAAGTTAAATTAAAATACTTAAAAAGGCCACCTTTTCACTATAAATCCTAATTTATGGTGCTAATAAAAAACGAATTATGCCTGAGAGCATTGGGTTTCGCATTTTTTCCTTATTAGTACCTATAAATATCGATTCCACAAAAGTGTATTGTGCGAACGATGTCTTTTGCATAATTCATGGCATGAGCTACAATCTGATATCGGCTTTAGCAGATTTGAAACCGCATTGGACTTACAATGAAACGAATACTCAATTTT
>JADANM010006310.1:7027704-7056087 GCA_026213755.1 Eurema hecabe | reverse complement strand
ACTCTTCAAACGTCAGTATTGCAACTTGCATTTTAGTATCTACAATAAAAAAATTGCCTTCAAACCTGTATCTTACTGCTTAATTACTAGCTACCGTATTAAATAAAACTTATTTTAATGCATATTATAAAATTTATGCACATTTATGACAAAACATTAAATTGCACTTATCATTACGGGATCAAATGTCAAATGTATCATTGTTGGTTTAATTTTAAAACATTTCTTTCTACTATTTATAAAAAAAAAAAAATATTTACAGACCAGACAGAAACATATTATTGTGTTGAAAAGTTTTAAATTTAATATTTTTGGTACCAGTGGCTCTTATAATCAATACGCGAACAAAATATTCTATTAGATTTTTTTGAGGCGTTTTTAGTTTCTACAAGCAATTTAAATATACACCTATATTGTAGTAATAAAACATATAATACGATATAATTTGGTCCCGTTCCTGGGTCAATTCAGGAATGTTAAATAATAAAAGCTATCCTTTCTCTACGTACAAACCTTCCCTAAATTTTCAAAAATAATTCAAGACCAAAATTAGCCAAATCAGTAAAGGTGTTGTTGTTGACTTATACATTACAACGATAGTGGCATTGACTTTTATATCTTTAAATAAAATAAACCATCCTCATCAATCATAGTAAGTCCCCATTAAAAAGGATATAGAAGGAATTAAACAGATTATACGAAACCTGTTTTCCTATAAATGTACTTTTTTTCATTCACTTCACTTTACTTTCCTTAATACCGTAAATTTTATGTCAGCCTTAAATATATTTAAAAAGATTTCACATACAACTTTGAGTAAAATTCATAATGGAACCTAGTTTAATGTTATTCATTATATTATTTACATTTATTTTTCTTTGATTTTTATTCGATGATTTTCCTCTTTTAAATATTGTAACTATATCGATAATGCAAAAGATTATAGCTTATTTATTACACTTTTAAAGTTTATAAGAGATTTCCTTCTCGTGTTTGCATTTTATGCATAGCTAATTATACATAAAATAAAAAAAATAATTACTTTATTGATTCCTTACCATCTTGTTTTTAAATGAAATATTTATTTATCTACACTCTACACTCACAAAACCACTTCATCTGATGAACTCTGTTGGACTGGTTTAATACATTTCAAAGGCTAGGAATATTGTATTTTACGGCTGTACGAGGACAGCACTTTCATATAAAAATAATGGATTTATCTTTGCCTTTTTTTAATGTCTAAAGTCTAGACTAAATGAGGATAGAATAATAACAAATTTATGTTGAAATTTTTGTTTAGATCTAGTTAGATTTGTAACATAAAATACAATCAAATATAATATATAATCAACATAAAATCAAATTAAATACCTACAGCATAACTATGCTGTAGGTATTTAATTTGAAATCTTTAGGACATATTTATGGACATAGCGTACCTATGCGTATATCTATAATAATTCTCCGTTTTATTAGTAATTTTCGCAAGACATATTTTATTACAATTTCTTTATTGAAGCATAGAAAATAAAACAAATATTATTATTTATTAGAGAGAAATAGACGCCTTGCAGTATTTTCGTATTTTAAAGAATTTTATAATCATTTATTCATTTTGTTCATTGCAAGAAACTAAATAATATTGTTATGCATTTGCGCAATTATTATGCGTTGAAATATTAAGTAATCACGTTATTTTAACACAAAGTAAATCAATAGAAATAAATACATTAGATATTTCCGAATTCACGGGGGACTTAAAATTTTCAAGAATTCCAGTATGAATTTAAAATAGAAAACAAACAATTAGAATACCTTAAGCTCTAGACCGCACTACTATCAATACTCAAATTTCTGTTGTCCGTTATTGCTGTATTGTTTAAAGCATCACCTACAGTTTATAGGTTAAAGATGAGAACTAATTAATATTTATTTAAATTTCTAAAAATAGTAGAATTCATATAGGTACGTAAGCTCTGATTCGCGACAGAGTTAAAAACGTTTTCCTGTAACCCACCGTTGGTGTTTTTATTACATTCTTTGTTCTATTATTTATTTCTTTTTCAATATTCATACGTTATTTTCCAAAATTCAATAGTATTTAATATAAAAGCGCGTTTAAAAGCGCTGTTCTATGAACATAATATTGTAGGGAAATATAATTATTATGTTTGCATGCGTTTTAGCGTTGGTTAAAAATCTATCGTGCTAACAAAGTCTAAATGTCTGCGCCGACCGTGTTGCAATTTGACATTATGTCGAACTTTTTTAATCAGAACACGTCCACGGGCAATTTCCTGCATTAAATATTTATCTTAGCCTAATCTTAGACAATCATAAGTTTAAAAACCAAATGCTTGCTGCATACTAATGAAAAGGTACCTATATTTATTTCTTTAAAAGAATCCTCTTAAGTATGAAAAGTTAAACTTAATAATAACGCCTTAAATACAGACCTTAATTTAGTTATTGGACATGAGTAATAATTTATAAATTCTTTGTTAAATTCACATACTTACAATAGTGAACTAGCTGCTGCCCGCGACTCCGTCCGTGAACTTTTAATATAAACTTTGACGCCCCCCTTCCCCCCTTTTAACCCTTTTTTCCAGTTAAAAGTAGCTTATGTTCTTTCCCAGGCTCTAGAACATCTGTGTACCAAATTTCGTTCTAATCGGTTCAGTAGTTTAAGCGCGATGGAAAGACTGACAGGCAGACAGAGTTACTTTCGCATTTATAATATTAAGTATGGAATAAGTATGGATTTCAATATTTGACTATTCCTTATTCTGCACTATAGGTAAACGATAGTAGAAAAGGCCCTACTTTGGCCATAAGTTGTAGAATAAAATATTGAAAAGTAAATTAATTATTACATGATTTTAAAAATATAGAGAGCAGGTAGATATTAAAACTATTTAAAACATGGATGAACAATAAACCGGCTAAAGTAATATTTAAAAAAGCGCCACCTAGCGGATTTTTGTTGTATTGTGTTGGATGTTCGTTTTATAATTCCTCACATTGTTTATACCTACGTTTTATAGATGTCACTTTTTATGGTTTCTTACGTATATAAGTTGTTTTCAACGATAATAATTGACGATTAAAATAAATATTTGCTTAAACTTTAATGTGTTTTATATTATTTACATTTGATTAAACACAGACGTATTGTAAAATAAGGAATATAATTCTTAAAAATATAACATAATATTTTTAAGAATTATATTCCTTATTTTAAATACTTGTGTTTTATTTCTGGGTTGCCTCATGCCTGGAAGAAATCACTTCAAGTGATAAGGCCGCCTCTTACATGTAAATTTATTTTATCTGTCTAATTGTTAATATTGCTTTGTTGTAATAAAGGGGAAAATAGAAAATAAATAAATAAATAGGTATATAATATAGCCTATGTTACTCAGTGATAATGTACCTTTCTATTGAAAAATACTTATTGAAATCGATCCAGTACTTTTTGAATTTATTCATTACTGTATCCAAAAAAAACTTTCCTCTTTATAATATTGGATATTGGATAAGATGGATTTGGAACTGCAGTTTACATGCAGTTGTATTATGGTTAATAAAAAATAATATTCCGTGTTTAAAAAAATCAAAAATCAGGAAATTTATCCTTTTAAGCACGTGTGGTAAGCATAAAATAATAAAAAATTATACAAATAAAACAATATAATATTAGCGTGAATTAACACAATATTATTTATTTTTTATGAATACATTCTTAGTATAATATTATACTTCGTTACAATAATCGTATCAAAATGTTATTTATTAATTTTTAAGTCTAGTTATTCACAAGTTATGAGTAAATTCACAAAATGAATTCTTTAATTTCGTCATGGAATTTAACAAACGGACGGAATGTTTACTTATTATTAACAATTAACTCATTAGTAAAGCTATATGACTTTATACATAAAGCAACTAACAGTAAATAAATCAATGTTATAAAACTAGACACATTTTATGTGCACGCAGTCCATTTTCATTGTAAATTATATGTTATTATTATGGCAAAGTTTCTGTAACACGAAAAACGTCTCAGTAATCTCTTACTTTCTCTGTGACTCTGTAACTTCTCCTCTCAGTGTAGCCATGAGGCGCAGCACCATTATGCGATTCGTATTTAAGAGGTCTGTCATTTTCGTAATATTTAATCGTCGTTATAGGCTCAGCTTTGTAGCCCCTGCTTTTAGTCACCGAGTTGACTTCCCTGGACTCAATTATTTCCTTAGATCGACCATCTCTGGACGGAACTATTTTCTTGCTTATAGTTTCAACGGTGTCGGTAATGCTGGGTCTTTCGGGATCGCCTGACCGTGTGGTGTACCTGTAGGTTTCTGAGTAATTGTCACTGCTGTTACTTTCACGTCTGTTTGCTGGAGTTTTTAACCTCGTTTCTAACCGAGTGACAAAGGGGCTAGTATCCCGGTTGGATGAATCGGTTCTGTACACTGGAATTTTACGCTCTTCGGATGCTCGCTCTTTATAGTGTGGCGATGGAGTACCGTATCTCGATGATAGTCTGCTACCATCTGATTCGTCGTCGTGCAGCGTTTGGTATAGCTCAGGTGCACGATCTTTCAGTCCTTTCAAAAATATTTTCTTTTTATCCGTCTCATCGTACGACTTACTGAATCCGTTAGTATGGCCATTACTGTGAGGAGTAGTTTTTCCATATCGCGCTCCGAATAGACCGTCTCGCCTTCTTTCCGTCTCTCGAGAAACAGCATCGGCGAGGTCGCGCTGACTTCGGTTTATTATTGATACGATCCCCGGGCTTTTGAGCTGTTCAGGAGTTTCATCGAGCCGGCTTAGATGCGGGTTTGACTTGTACATCGTCGAGTAGTTCCTGTTCATACCTGACACGTATCTGGGGTGCGTCTCCTGTTCAGGAACGCCCATAGCAAAACTTTTGCTTCTGTTGAGACCCTTGTATGTCCGCGCTGGTTTAGCGGGACCGGGTGGGTAGCCGTTTATCTTTCCCTCCGAAACTCCGTTATTCGATATATTAATGGCACTGGTGGATCGTTTATTTGAGGTTAGTCGATTCCAATATTTATTGGATCTAGGCTTTTCGGTGGTTTTCTCTTTACGTTCGTGAAGCTTCCTCGGCAGAGTCTGGGCGGAACGGGAATAATCCTCTTCAGTTTCGCTGTTCGGATTTAAGCGACTCGTCGAATGACTGAATCGACCGAGCGTGCTCGAGAATTGTCCTCTGAAATGAGAAAAAAAACGGTTCAACAAAAAATGTATTTCGTAATAACGTATGTTACCTACAATCAACGTCCCACGTGCATTTATTGTTATCCGTCGGTATCATAAAAACATGTAATCTTATGTTTTAAATGTAATTGGATTCAATAGGGAATCTCCGCCTACACGACTAACGAGCATGCTTTGTTCGCTCGGAACCGTTGACTATTTTATAATAGCTTCAATTTGAATATGTTTAATGTTCGTAATCAGACACATATCAAGAGTTCCTGTAACGCAGTAATGTTATAAAGAACTTAAAAATTAAAGATTTTTTTGTAATCTTTGTTCCAACAAAAACATTCCTATACCTATTAAGAAAAGCTTACGATTGCATAGTTATTTATGTGAACGACTTGGAGTCAAATGACTATTCGCGTTGTCGTATAGCGTCTATTTCATAACTTTAACGTCACTTCCGTTTAAGGCGCTCAAAAATAGCAGTTTTTTTAATATGCTTATTTAATAGTTTATTTTGGGGTTAGATTTTTAAGGTATTGTTGTGACTTAAAGAAGTGTTTAAAACATTAAAACAACTTGCATATATACCTTATTTGTTTGAATAACGAGGAAGCGCTTCACATTAGCGATACAAAGACACTTGAACTAATTACCATCTAAAGTCTAAACCTACACCTGTCGGACATACTTGACGAGTGAGTCACAGCATTACCATTGGCACATGGCCCTCATAATAATGTTTCACCAGACGCCGCTGACTCAACTGATATGAGCTAAATAAGGGCTGTTTTACCGAGAAACTACTTTACCCTTACTGGGCATCTCATGGAGAACTGCACACGTAAATGGAAAGATGCCGGACGCTATATCGTGACTTAATTGATGTGTGTTAACAAGTTTTTTGATCGATCTAAGGGGCTTTTGTGTAATGCTTTCGAATATTGATATATAGGTAGGTATATAGTATTATATAAATAGTCATGCGTAATGATCCCAAGTGTGTTGTTATATAATTATATAGGATCGATTGATTTATATCGGCACATACGATTGTATGTTTATTAATAAGCAATGATTTATAGGTAATTAGCCGTTGCTCGCGACTTCATTCGATTTCTTTTTCCATTATTTCTTCGCTCCTTTTAATCGCAGCGTGATGTTATGTAGCCTAAAGCCTTCCTCGATAAATTGTCTATTCAATAAAAGAAGATGTTTTTAATTCGTACCAGTAGTTCCTGAGATCGCGTTCAACCAAAGAAACAAACTCTTCAGCTTTATATATTAAGTATAGATATTATTTTAATAACGGAGGAGTAATATTGAGAAACCATTTTCAATAAATAATGATTTTAAAAAATATTATAAGCTCCCTTATATGATCGTCTGTTTCGTGTTTAGAATTATATTAATTTTTAATATAATTAAAATGAGCATATAAAGGTATACATAGGTATAAAAGAAAGAAGGTATGTTGTCGCAAAACTTATATAGAAAAACTTTCTACTACATTTGTTTGTCGTATTTATAGCAATTTTATGTTCACATAAAATGCGATTTTAGTATAGTTAGCCAAAACGCGTTGCTAATTTGGCTTTTGAAAGTAAAGTCCTTAAGAAACGTAACGATGAATAACATTCATCGTTTCGTTCCACTTGACTAATTTAACTATTATTGCGATATTTTCTCTTTGTTTTTTAGTCATTTGTTTCGTATTATAAGACCCGGTTATGGTTACATATTTACACATTTTAGTACATCTTTTTATATATATAAAAGAAAGTCGTGTTAGTTACTTCACTTATAACTCAAGAACGGCTGAACCGATTTAGCTGAAAATTGGCAGGGAGGTAGTTTAGAGCCAGGAGAAGGACATAGGCTACTTTTACCGGAAAAAGGGTTATAAGGGAGGAAGGGGGGGTCAAAGTTTATATGAAAGTTCACGCGGACGGAGTCGCGGGCAACAGCTAGTTTTATATAACTTTGGATTGTGTTTAGTTCGTATACAACAGTGTTTTTTATGACTAGACATATACTAAAACTGCTTAAAAATTATCTTGGTTTCAAGTACCTACGTTCTACCTATAATCTATAAATTGGAAATAAAGACTATATAATATAGGTAAATACCTTTTTTGTAGAGATATTCTCTTACGAGTTACGATGTTTGATTCGCATCTAAACTATATACGCACTAGAGATTCTTCCGTTAGAACTATATTGACCTAGTTTTATCTAAATTTAGCATTTAGCATTTTGCAATTTAACGTATAGCTAATGTGTAAATTTTTTTAACACGTTAAAAATAAATTGGTAAAAGCTAAATTATCAAAACTTTATCATAATTTTTATACACAAAATTAATATAATTCCAAGTCCGATTAAATCACTAAAAAGCATTTATTTGTACCGCATGTATTTGTCCCGACAATTTTTATAATAATGCAAATAAAATGCATTGTAATAAAATATTGTAAGAGACACTGCACCGGAATGCGACCACAAGGAAAATCTAACGATTGTAATTATTCTAGTAAGCTTTACGACGCCGTATTAATTCACTATGACGGACTAACTACGCAATACATTACATTACCTATATATAATTGATTCCAGAAAATCCTTATAATCATTTTTCATGTATAAATATTATAATAGTCGAGCTAGTGTTAATACTAGCTATTGCCCGCGACTCCGTCCGGACTTTAATATTTTATAAAACTTTGAACACCCATTTCCCCATTATAACCCTTTTTTTCTAGTTATGAAATAGCATATGTTTTATCTCAGGCTCTAGACCATCTGTGTACCAAATTTCATTACAATCGGTTCAGCGCTTTGACTGTGAAAGCGTAAAATTATAAAAAGTTTCAACCCCTCGCGCAGCCTTTTGGGGTTGATTTAAAAAAAGGAGCCTATGTCCTTCCCAAGGCTTTAGACTGTCTTTGTACCAAATGTCGTTCTAATCGATTCAGTAGTTTAAGCGTGATGGAAAGACAGACAGACAGACAGACTTTCGCATTTATAATATTAAATATACTCGTTTATTGGCCTGTTTTTGTTTCTTAAAATACTAGTATTGTAGTACTTAATTTTGCTACTAAACGATTAGTGTAATGTCTGCATAATATATTAGTTTTATAGATGCACATAACTATTGGTTGTTATACAAGGTATGATACAAGTCTAATTTGAATTAATAAAAATATAAGCGTGTAGGCACGGTATAGGATTCATGATCTAATTAATTATAATATCTTTGAATTAATATTTAATTACCTACACGACATTTTTAGACGAATAACATAATATGTTAACAAGTTAAGTAGTCTATATTTTAAGCTTTTAGTGTTATTTAAAAGCTGTCATAAAATAAATTGGAAAATCCTCTATATTTATATAAATTGAAATCATCATAATGTGAATGTTATACGTGTATAAAAGGTTCTTAAAAGTTGTATATTTAACGCTAAGTTATTGTTATACAAAAATGTTTTTTGTATTACTTTATGCTTTTATACTTATTTTATTTTATTAAAAAGGACTGTTTAGTTACTTATAAGTAAAATTCGCCCTTGAATATAATATAATGATAGGTCTTGCCTAATCAAAATAAGATTTCCTTTGGACAAATAACAATAAACAAAACAACAAAATAGCAAAGCTATGATGCCAGTTTCGTTTTTTGTTTAAGTAATTTGACATTATCGGAATAGATGTCAATAATTCATTTATGCTCGATATTTTTGTGTAGGAGGAATCAGAGACAAGATTCTATTTAAGGCTAGCAAAAATACAGGTGGGCTTTGTTAATACGATTTAACGCTCATTTAAAAACTATAATAGGAAGTGTCATAAAATACAACAAAATAAAAATCATTTATTGTAAACGGTTAGGTGTGCGTAGATCAGAAATTTGTATCAAGACCATGTTTGGTTATGGATAATTGCTTTGATCTCAAAACCTGATGTCTGATACGTTTACTTGATAAATTTAAGTGCTTATTGGCATTAACTCAATGATTAGTTAGATAAATTCTACACTCGCTCAGCTCTATCGTTTTACGAAAATTAAGACATTACTTTAGCGATCTCGTAAAAGATTGTAATATGTTTTTTTTCTATTTTTCTTAAACCTATTAGAAAATATATCTAAACCTAATATCTAAAGGTAAAAAATGATTTAATAGGAAGCTTACCTTTCGCGGTCACGGGCATCAGAAGCAGCCGCGCGTCTAGGACTGCCGTCGTACTTGTGCTCGCGGCCGTAGATGCTGGGCGCGAAAGGGTCCTCGCCCAGATAGTAGCGGTGCGGGCGTGCGGGGTGTGAGGGGTGCGCGGCGTGCGCGGGGGGGCGCCAGCTCGCCGCCGTACTGCTTGTACGTGCGCGACGCGTGCTCCGGCGACGGCGACCGCGAGCCGCGCCACCGAGCCTTGCGCTCCGCAGACGCCGAGCGAATCTTCCCGACCAATTTCCTTATAGAATTCCCTATCGCAGACCCGACCGACTTCCTGACCGGCGACGCCCGTCTCCCCGTATCCGCAAACCGAGTCTTCTGATTCTGCTTCCTCTCATCCCTGTCGCGACGACGGGGTGGCGTTCTGTCCCTGTCTGAACTAGTTCTGCGCTCCCTAGGCGGCGAATAGTCAGGCGGTGGTTCAATGGCACTATCTTCGCGGCTGTCCCGTGAACGACCCGAGTTTCCGTTCCGCGATGAGCTCCTGTACCCACTGTCGTACCGATGTTCTTCAGATCTTTGTTTCGAGTGACGTTTCCTCTCTGGAACTATAGGAGGTCGGTAATCGTCCTCTATGGATGGTTCCCGGAACGATCGATCCGTTTCGAGCGGACGGAAGGGCGAGCCGCGTGGGGGGCTGTGCATCGTTGATGAAGATACGTAGGCGGAATCATCGCGAGAAGGAGGATGACGTCGACCGACAGGTGAAGATCGTCCTTGAGGCGATTCGCGCTTTCCATATACATGTCTAGGAGAAGAACCGTTCAATCTGTCATCACTGGCATATGGAGACCGTGCCGCAGGGGGTGAGGGTGATGAACTCCTCGGTTCTGGCATTCTGGGTTTCGATGCTCGACGTTGGGACCAATCGGCGACACCTTTGAAATAACCTCCCGTTCTATTTACCGGCCGCTCATCAGACGGCGTTGACGATTTTGTTTTTTTGAGGACACGGTCTGGATACACTGGCGGTTGTGGTACGGACGTTTTCCCGTAATAACCTTCGTCGTCAGCTTTCTTCACATAATATGCAGCTTCAGGGCGTCGACCTAATTCCTCGGCAATAGAATCGTGGGAAGAGGGCGAATCACTGCCGAAATGGCTTTCTAGCCATTTAGACGTCTCCTTTTTGCGTGTCTCCTCCTCGATGTCGAAGTTAATTGGTCGTTTCGCGTAGTCTTTGTCCTGATCTGTAAAACAGATAGCCAGTTAGGTAACGAGATATACGTGCGCGCGCGCGGTCTACTGCCGCGAAATGGTAAACCGCACCTACTCCCATACACTCCGCACACATGTTCTGGCGTAATCGTATAGTCAATAAGTTTGGCAAACTGTCGAAGGTCAACGCAAGATGCAAACAACCGAAGGCATTATACGAGCAGTATGAGACACCGCAGCAATTATTTACAGAATATTAATTCTAGGTCGACAAGGTTTTATGGTACGATCAATTATGTAAGCGCTAACTACAACTGGATTTACGGCTTCGGACGTACTGTACCAGGTCAATCTATCTAGCGATTTAAAATATTAAATGGGCCCATAAATAGTGTCGCAAGTTTGTAATGGCCATTCATTTCTAAACATTTCTCCGTGAACTTTTGGACATCCTGTCTGTAGCAAGAAATATAAAAATACAAGTTTTTTAATAAAATTGTCTTTCGTAACTTAAGTATTATCCTTACCAATAATTTAATATTTTTACAGCACCAGATGTTTATCTCAGTGAAAAACTCAGTTCCCTTTTTTAATTGACTTTAAAAATGATATGCTTCACTTAGTTCAAGTTAAACTTCAATTATACTGTCAGAATTCAATTACACCATAACCTAGCGAGGTATGTCAAAAGTCTGACCTCAGCTCCCGCGTAGGCTCAATGTCCCTCTTTAAAAGGCAAACAGATGGACAAACGACATTAATTTGTCCACTTTTATACATAAAAGTATTAATTGTACGCAAAATATGCTATTAGGTGAAGTGGGTGGATTGCGTTAGTCATAGAAACCACTTGCACTTGTAATAAGGCTGTATAAATATATCTACTAATCCATACTTCCATACTAATATTATAAATGCGAAAGTAACTTTGTCTATCTGTCTGTCTGTCTTTCCATCACGCTAAAACTACTGAACCGATTAGAACGAAATTTGGTACACAGATGAGCTTAGGGATAAAACATAGTCTACGTTTTAACTGGAGAAAAGGGTTATAAGAGGGGAAGGGGGGGTCAAAGTTTACAGAAAGTCCACGCGGACGGAGTCCCGGGCAACAGCTAGTATTTAATTAAAAAAATATTTTTGATTATTTTTTTTAACACTTGGTTAAAAACATAACATAAGATCTCCTTATCTAAGAGAAAAATTATGAAAACTGGGGGCGTATCACTACAAAATAATGTCTACCATGCGAGCATAGAAGAAAGAAGAAAAAAATAATTCATTTGTTAAATTCCGGGTGAAATATAAATTTTATTGTTAGACAACCGCGGGACACAGTATAAAATAAATATTTTTTGATAAACTCTTTCAGTTCATGCAAACTAAATAAATAAGTAAATTTTATTGTTTATTTTTGACATATTAACGATGAAATTCCTACTTTCAGTAAAAAAATAGATTTTTTTTGGATGATATACCTACCTAACTAGTGTTTTAATACGATTATATCAAACTGAAACTACTATTATCCATTGCCTTCACACATAATTCAAGAGGCAAGGCCATATCATAAGTCTGTTTATGTACGTAATGAAACAATTGTTCCATACAGCTATGAACACAAAACTTAATAAATGAATTTTAAAAGTTAAACAGTATTTATAATTTTTACATTTAAAGAAATTAAACAATATGTACTTTAAACTAAAACGCAGACTTTTCGTCGGACTAACGGATTATAAATGCAAAAGTAACTCTGTATGTCTGTCTTTCCATCACGCTAAAACTACTGAACCGATTAGAACGAAATTTGGTACACAGATGGTCTAGAGCCTGGGGAAGGACATAGGCTTCTTTTTAACTGGAAAAAAGTCAAAGTGGGTCAAAGTTTATATGAAAGTCCACGCGGGTCATCTTCAACAAATCGTAGCTTGCAATTCGCATACAAAATTTTAACCCCTATTTATACTGCGGTAAAAAGAAGCCTATGTTCTTTATCTACCTTTAATTTTATTACTATTACGTCAAAATCCATCTAAAGGTACATATAGAGGTAAAACTGTAAAAGACAGACACACATATACAGACATAGAAGTACTAGAATAATATTTGTAAAGGTCTTCGTTGAAGACATAAGCAAGACATGTACGAATTCAAGTGTTAATATTTTTATAAGTCGATATCAAATCTATGTCGTATCTAGACACAAAAAAATAATCCATTGAGTCGTAAATCACAGTCATAAATCATACGAAATCTTATATAATGTATCCGATACCCATAAACGTCTTTCAGTGTTATTTTGGTACAATATTTTTTGTTTCAATCTTTAAAAAATAATTATACCTATCTTAACGTTTAAAGGAAATTTATTTTTTTCGACTTGTTGAAATATTATGCTAAGATTTGTTTTGTCATATAATATTATGTGTAAGTACCTTTCTAGGTTTGTATTCTTAACTTTTTCAAAAATACAATAATCATTCAAAAATCTGAATCACCAATAATTTAACTATCAAATATATGTTCCATTACAAATTTCCTTTAAATATTATGAATACTAATGTATACCAAAGCTATATTATTATTTTTCAGGTAATTCAATAGCCGCACGAGGAATGTTAAGTAAATAATATTTAACATTACGCTAAAAGAATACGCCGGGGAGACCGCGCGGTGTGTAGTTTTGTATTTCGAAAAATAAGCAATACATCTGAAATTGCGCCGAATATTTGTAAAAAGCAATTTTAAGCTAAGCTTTATCAGGTGGATAATATTAGATGGAATAAATTTACAGATTATTGTAATTCGTCTTTAAAACCAGAACAAAGTTTGATTTATGATTGCAATATCAAGTGAACTTTAAAGTTTATCCCGTGAAATGCAATAAGGAAATTACAAGGCTATTTTGTATTGATTAATGAGAGGTTTGTCGGTTAAATTATACTGTGGGAACTATGCAATCGATTAATATCTGGTTGTTAACGTTTACTCTGAATATATTAAAATTTTAAACGTAAATATTAATTTTTTCCCTCATACCAATTATTTTATGCCAGTAAACCTACTTCTAATTTAATACGAACTTAAAGTTACTTATTCTTAAATTTTATCCTAGTCATTCTATTTTATTATAAAATAATAATATTTCTAATACTGTATTTAGTAACTGAAAAAAAAATTATAAGTTGGCGCCATCTAGCGGGTAATAGGAGAACCAATTAAAAATCTTAAAAGACGCCATCTATCGGTAAAGAGTAACATTTATTGTTATATTAGTACTATGTCTTACCATTAAGACGAAGGCGGCGCTGGCGTCGCATTCTGACGGACAAACTATCCCAATCGTCATCCATGTTTGGTTGGCCTTCTCGCTCAACTAAAACAAAATACTTTAATGAATTCCCATATATTATTATAGAACTGTATATAAGAATAAAAACATAACACCATCGTCCATCAGGCATAAACGTCGCGTTGATTTAAATTAATAATGAAAAAAATTTTACGTTAAAATACTTAACATTTTTAACATTTAAATTAGCAACTTAATCAATTGTAGCACCATCCATATTTTTTGAATATTACTACTACCACTGTTAAATTATTAAATACATCTATCTTCCATGTTCGATCTCATAAATTATTTTCCAAAATTTTCCCATAAAAAACACTGATTATTTTTGAGCGCTTGTAGCGTGCTAATTTGTATATTACTAATGTACATTCTACAAACAAGCATGAACGTCTAAAATGCTAACTAAAAGGTAAGATTAAAGCGAAGACCAAGCGATTGACAATAAAGAAGTTATCTCCAAGGATCAATGAGCTAACCTTCCTCAGTTCTAGTCCTGGAGTGCAGCTGTGTGGCGACGCGCAGTCCTCCCGCCATCAGATCAGTCGCCTGTTCGACCTCCAGCCGCTGGCGTCGCTCCCTCCCCGCACTCTCTTCCAAAACACTCTCGTTGCTCTTCAATGAAGCAGCCTGGTACAATATTCATGGTTCAGTATATCATTAGGATATTTAAATACATTTATTTTTTGTGAATTCTATAAATTACTAGCCAGAACTTCTAATGACCTTAGGAATTCTAGCCAGACAACTGGTGTATGAAAATATATTATATAGATCATAAGAATGAACACTTAAACACATTTATAAATACCAACGCTATACATTCAATTCCTAATTAAATAAACCAATTTTTATATAGTATAAAATAAGCTTTAACTATATTCACCTTCGTATTCTAAGGATTAGTTAAGTTTTAATTATAAAATGCCGCTTTGCCACATTAAAACCGTTTTGGTATCCAAACAGTACTCACCAAATTGAATAAAAGTCTCCCCACTAGCGCAAGAGAAATATATTTACAAATTAAACGTCTATATTCAGACTTGTATCTAGGTAACTGTTAGATAGCATGTTCTTTGTTTATATTTACTTCTATTGTGATGTCAACACTGTTTAATAGTAATTTCAAACAGTGCTCTAACAACATGCGAAAATTTCATCACCAACTATCATTACACACATATTCAAATGCCAATATATCCCCAAAAATTTAAACAAGCTCAATATGAAAACATGTTGGCTAATAACTATAAAAAAAAAAACAAAAAAAATCAATATATTATGTTTGATTATAAAGTTTCCCCTTAATGTACGCAATCAGATATATTTACAAAGCTTTTGGAATTTTGCCAGATTTTTTCACAGAATACTTTAATAAGTCTATTCTGAGACTACTAAATGTAGGTAACTAGTTACTTGTAAATGTTTATTACCTCGTCCTTTTCAAGTTCTTCGTCACAGACTCTCTCCTGTTCTCTAGTGTTCTTTATTTCAGTAACGATCGTGCCATCTGGTCGAAGTGCTCGCAACTCCTCCTACAACATATGATTCTATTAATATAAGACTTCACCCAATTCCTAACTTTTATGGAGTGCTGTATCTACAGCATCAAATACATCTGTATTTGATTAGTCTAAAAAAGAAGTAGGTACCAAGTAGACAGTCAACATGGTCAAGAATAACTGGCTACTATCAAGCTAATTGTTTTAATAGCTTCATTTTCATTTACCGTTTACTCAAAATCAAAATATCAAAATGTTTATTTTCTGAGTAAATTTGAAAAACAAATACCTTCGGAAAGTCTACATGGTGCCTACCACCGGTTCGGGAACTAACCCGGCGAGAAGAACCGGCGTAAGAAACTCGCACTGGTCCCACACTTTTTACCAAAAAAGGGGGAAAAAATCATCTTTTAAAATATATAATAATATAAAATATATAATACTGTACAAGAGCTTTGTTGATCACATATAATACATTCTATAAAAATCTTAATTTACCTAAATATAAATCACTTCAATTGAAAGTTCCACCTTACATATTTCATTAGCTGTCTTTCAAGTAAAAATTCAGAAAGCACATCTATCATCCGTCACCACGAGTTTCTGCGGAAACCGAACGAGTTCTTGGAATACGTTATAAATGAAATTCAACAATCTAATGTCAAGCGGATCCCGTTAGCTCAATAGAATATTGCGACCGATTGTCAGGTCTCCACAATAACACAATATACAGTAATGTCTGCTCTTAATACGATCACTACTTATGCTATTTTCTATATAATACTTATTAATATCAATTTATTCAGGTTGAAATCTCGAGCGTTAATTTCATCCACTTCTTCACGATTAAAATATTCCAACCTGATTATTTTAATTATATTTACTAACGCATCTAACGTATTAAATTCTAAAAATATGTTAAATATGAATATTACTAGAATAATAGACCGTGGTAAGGCGGTTCGTTTTACACACAAACCTAGGACATAATATAAAGAAACTGTTGTCTATTAGTTTAAATACATTTAAATAGTTTTTATTCATTCGTTGCCCTGGCTGTTTCTATATTTGCCTATTTTTTGTCAGATTCTATATCCTTTATCTTGTTCGCTGTACTTATAACCAAAATTCGTATACTTACCGTATCATCTGTAGTAATAGTAGTATTGTATGCAACGGTGTCCTTGACCAGTTTGGGTCCTCGCGGTACGAGAGCCAACTGCTGTTCTGTCTGACTCCTCAGAGCATCGCGAATGTCTTCCTCCTTCGTCTCATTCACTGCTGCTATGAGCGCCTGTAACAATAATTAATCGTTTACTGTATCGCTCTTTAGAAGTTTAGGCAAATTTTTCCACACTCTATTTAAACTCTAAAACATAGTTAATTATTTTTAAATAACAACTATTTTCCAATTTTTTATGCAATCTTTTAAGCCAGAAATCAATTTAAAAAAACTTAGATTTCTTTGTTACATTAAGAACTTCCAATCATTTATAAAACGTCAACAAAAATGTCTACATAATGTCAAATTTTCGTATGCTATTAAAAAATATAGTACAATGGATATTATTTTCTATAAAAACGCCGCTGAGTACTGGGCAAATGTTCCATCTACAGTAGACGGAGTTCTCGGAGGTTACGGACACATAACGGACATTGATATCAGAGGATCGAAACAGTTTCTGGACTACGTTCTAGCTTCTGATAAACCGCCCGGGACGGAGCGTGCCTTAGATTGCGGCGCCGGCATCGGAAGGGTTAGCAAGAACCTTTTAATACCTTATTTCGATAAAGTTGACTTGGTTGAACAGGATGAGAAATTTATAGCCAAAGCTAAAGAACTGATGGGCGATAGCGACAAACTTGGAACGATGTATCTAAAAGGCTTGCAAAATTTCGATCCAGAACACAAGTATGATGTGATATGGTGTCAATGGGTACTTGGGCACTTAAATGATTATGATCTGGTTAACTTTTTGATAAGATGTAGCGATGCCCTGGTCGAAAATGGTCTCATAATAGTAAAAGAAAATATCACAACATCCTATGAATTAGAATACGATGAAGAAGACTCGTCGGTTACACGTCCTATGGCGTTAATGCACAAAATATTTGATGAAGCTAATTTAGAAGTAATAAAAACTGCTACTCAATTCGGCTTCCCAGATGAAATCTATCCGGTGCACATGTTCGCATTAAAGCCGAGAATGTGCGATCTTTGGGGTGAAAGTGTTTAATTAGAAATATGTTTAGATTGAAATGTATGCGTGTTTTGAAATGCTTATATGTCAGTATATAAAATGTTTATTTAAAAATCTAAAAAGTGTTCAAATAAACGTTAAAATGATTTTTTTTATTTATCCTCGACTAGCCGCACCAAGCGGTTTTCCTTCTGAAACCTTCCTCTTGAATCACACTTTCTATTGAGAAAAACCGCATGAAAGTCGTTTGCGAAGCTAAAGATTTAAGGGCTGAATATAGAAAAAAATATATTCTGAGGATTTAAAGCATACAAAAGCGAGTTTGTTTGATACTACGAATTGATAATTATCATAAAGATTTAGCTTACAGGCATGGTTTCTCCAGTAAGGCGTAAATGATACAATTTGAAATTGTAACGGATAACAGTTAGCGGACGTTATATGCATAATGACTGTCTTATCTATGATGAAGTGTCGCTCCGTGTACTGACTTCGTGATTTTGAGGTTTATAAACTAGGATCTCGGACGTGCTCTAGCATCGCGACTCGCGAGTGCATTCACCGTTTTGTTACGAAATTCTACAGTTAAATACCTTTGCGGCTTAGCACGGTTCAACTGTTGCAACAATTCGTTTCCAATTTTGATACATTTAAAGTAATTATATAAATCATTGTTAATTCTTATGGTGTTTGTTATTTTAATTGCATTGGTTCGTTGAATTTAATTTACTTGTATAGGTCGAAACATGTTTTTTTTATTTATACATTAGGTCCGTAATATACTATTTTCGTTTTATCTCTCTATAAGGTACGAAGATATTTATTAGACACAAAATACGTAATATGTTTGAACATTTAAAATTTTAATTTCAATTTGTATTGTTCTAAAATTCTGAGCGTGTAGTACTATGTGTAATACTTAAAGATTCGCCGTTTAGAATGATATTTTCTAAAATGTAGCAAATATTCTGTGGTTTAGTCCTAACTTTTGTAATCACGGTTCTCACAAACCGCAAACAGAAATTACTATGAGTCAGAACACGAACGCAAATCCTAATTAAATTTTCGCTACTATTGTAATGAGAAAGCTGTACAAAATTCTCGCAAACATACATTATGTGCAGAGCTTATCTGTAGCTTGTAAATAACTCCATTTATGGCAAGACAAATATGAACAATGAAGTACGGTTATTTTAAAATATTAACGCAACATATATATTATGTAAAATAAATTTTATCCTTAAATAAATTATAATTGGGTTGATTCGTTGTTCAAATTTATTTATACAGAAATGTAGCTGTATCAAAAAGTTTTTCTCATCTATACTAATATTATAAAGAAGTTTGTGTGTTTGTTAAATTGTAAGGGGTAATCTCGGGATGTACTGAACCAATTTTACAAATTCTTTCACCAATAGAAAGCCACATTATTGTTGAGTGTCATAGGCTATATAATATAATATAAAAAGGATTGTTAACATTATGCCCAAGTCCCAACGATGTGTAAAATAAAATTGGGTACTATTTTTTCACACAACATATTATGGTTGTCCGAAATAGACAGTGTGGAAAATAATAGTCATAGGTATAGTTTACATATACATAAAACAAATTGAATCGGCTTACTTAATATAGAAATGACCCTTCACGATCTACCTCTCCATAAAAAGTAAAGACTAAAGATAACCTTTTTACATACGTAATTCAAAAGTTACAGCATTTGCTTTAACTTAAGCCTAACTAATAGTGATCATAAAAAAAATAAATAAAAATAAAAAACACTTTATTTACAAACACAAAGAAAATAAATACATATACAAAGAGAAAAAACGAAAATGAGCCAATTGGCGGCCTTATCGCTAGGAAGCGATATATTCCAGGCAACCAGAACTAGGCGGTAAGAAAAGTTATTTTATAGTAGATTATACATAGCTTATAATATAATAAAGTGCTTAAATAGATTAAATATATAAACATCATTCTGAGTTTAACTATACATTTATGAAAACAATTTTCATTTCGAATCCAGGCAACATTTGACATTTCACATTGATTCGGGAGAAGTAAAAGTGCGCGCTAACCGGTTGCGCAGGCGCAGGCGCAGGCGGGCCGGGCGCATGTTTTGTGGCAACCGCGGAATGTGGCCGCGTTGACAAAACGCACGCTACATTCATACAAAAAGTTAAATACGTTCCACCCGAATTCGTGCAAGTGTGATTTCTTAGTAGTCTAAATCTGTAGTAGTTGATATTGTCAATGTCGGGAATAATGAATAATTTTGATTCGGAGTAATTGACAGCTTTCTTAGGATTCAACGCTTATAGTAGATACGAAAAAAAAAAAAAAAAGTGAATTGTGACTTCATAGTAGTCTAAAACTGTAGTTTGAAAATTATTCAATGTCGATAGTAATGAAAATTTTGGATATGGGGTAATAGGAACATTTTACGAGGTCTCAGCGCTTATTAGATATCATTGAGTATTATGTCAATAAAAGTTATTCGTGCAAGTGTGTTCTTAGTAATCTTAATGTGTAAAAGGAAGTCGATATTGTCTATGTCGAGAATAATGCAAAATGTTGATAGGAAGTAGAGCTTTTCTAGGAGTTAGCGCTTAACGTATGAACTTAGCGCTGATAACCTATCAGATATAACGTACATAAACCAATGCTTTAGTTTTTCTTCATTTGTAACATTATTTTGACTTTTACAATAATATTATGTATGTGTTATCATTTAGGTATATACAAATTTAATAGCTAAATCTAAACATTTGTATATGGATTCAATATTGAACCTACCAATTGATGTATTTTGAATCTAATGATATTAGGTATGCTGAGAAACGCGAAACTATAATTTACAAAAAAAATGAATATCATTAGTAATAATTTTTTCGTTCGCTTTTTCATTCTAACCGCTTTTTTGTCTCGCAAATCTCTATTTCTATCTTACGTAAGCAACAAGTTCATTAACGATTTGTGGGTAAATGACTCCTTTATCTGGTAGACGTTAGACGTTAGAACTGGTACTTGGAACCTGCTAGCTAAAACGAGCCACCATAAAACATACGCTTGATGTTGTTATAAAAACCCGTCTATACCTAGCATTAGTTTTATTAAGGCTATAAAGGCGTAAGTTAGGTTTTAAATATTATGAAAATCTTCGTTCAAGGTACATAGAGTAAGTTTTGCTTACACTCCGATCCTAGATAAATAAAAATCTTTATTTTTGCCAAAAGTTTAAAAAGGGTTTGTAAATTTATATAAGTATACAATATAATGGCGAATATGTTAGTTGATATTTTTATTAATTAAATGTTACATACAATGTTTTATATAAAGTCCATTATTTAATAACTAAAATGGTTAAATTTCGTTCTTCGAGATAGAGAATAGAATAGAATAGAATAGAAAATCTTTATTGCACTAATTTTGGTTACAGTAAGGTCTTAATATAAATTTGGAAGCTCTGCAAAATTCGATTTCAATGAGATTCCTCTATCCATAAAGATATCAAAGGTTATAGTACCTATTTCGAAAAATAGTTTTACAAATTACAAGCATATAATCACAGGTCTTAGCTATATATAAATTCGGTCTTGATAAAAGAAATATAAAGAATGCGAAACATTGTAGATAGGTTATCTGTCTAGATTTTGTTTTTATTGTCTGTCTGGGCCACCCCAGCTCCGCTGATCGGTGGCACATAATAGAACATAAAATTTTACTACAATCAGTTTAAGATGGCGCCTCTGGGCAAGCTAAATCAACCGGGTTTTAATGACTATGTAAACGGAGAAAATTTTAAAAGCTAGAATATTGTAGATCATATACATAGATATGATTGCTATATAAATTGGATTTAAATTTTAAATGACGACCGCTTGGTGCAGTGGTATCACTACTGCTTTCTGCGCGAAGTCTAGTGGGTTTGATACCCACACCGGAAAAATATATTTGTAATTGACATAAGTATTTTTTGGGGTCTGGGTGTTGCTATGTATTATATGTATGTATTTAGTAAATAAAAGACAGTATATGTAATTTATTCCGTTATCTAGTTGCCATAACACAAGTTTTGCTTAGCTTGGGCTGTGTAAAAATGTCCTGAAATATTTGTTAAATTACTATTATTATAATGAATAATTCCTTCTCTTATAAAGCACAAATACAAAGAGTACAGAGTAAAAAAAAGTTGCTTACGACTATGCATATGTTATTTATCGTACATTTATATTATATATGGCAATACTTTCCGAGAGACAAGATGGATAAACCTCTCTGGAAGGGAACAAGAACCAACTTTGCTTTCGTGACATTTAGATTTGAATTACGTATCTAGTCAGTCGCGTTTGTTCCACAAAAGTATGTCTTGTAAAAATATAAACCATACTGTTTCACATCAAAAATTAATTTATTTTTTATTAGAATTTTTTGTTAATATAGCATATCTTCTTTCTTCAGCGATTGGAGTGCTTCGTTAACGCTACGTATTACCGTATTTTATAAACGAGTCAATATACAAACTTCAACAACAAATTCTCTATACGACTGGTGGACTCTTCCGTGTTAATCTAACAATTTAAAAACTCTTATTAAAACAATGCCAAGTTAACATTCAATTGAAAATTAAACTTTAATTAGCAATTCATTCCTTTTCTTTTCCATATCCATCACTTTGAACTTATCGTTTTTCCATTAACTATCACGCGCTAATAGAATATTCATGGCGTAAATCTGTCTGTACGGCTACTGACTTTATTAGTGGAAGAAAATAGAGCTTTAAATACGAATTGGAGATAAAAACTTGAATTTTTGATATAATGTACTTTGAAAGATCCGTAAGCGAATAGGTTACGTTAACTCGTATTTAAAGCTCTATTTTCTTGGACTACTATATTGACAACTAGCTGTTCCCCGCGACTCCGCCCGCGTGGATTTTCATACAAACTTTCATCCCCTATTTTATCCCCTTGAGGGTAGAATTGATCAAAATCCTTTCTTAGGGGATGCCTAGGTCATGACATCACTATGTCAGTCAGTCACCTTTGAATTATATATTTTTAGATTGGTTAATTGATATGCTACGAGAGTCTAGAAATTAAACCGCGATAAAACGGGTAATGTTACATATTGGAGCGGTCTGTAACTGTTCATTTGCAGGATTTGTTCTCTTTGTGTTGAAGGTTTAATTAGGTTCGTATTTTTAATACTTAAGAGGCTTTTAAGCATTCAATTTATTCAGAACTAACGACTAGCCGCTTTGCACAAAGTGTAATGCATGTTTTATAGATATAAACATTCCTCTTGAATAAATTTATCTGTTAAAAAAACCGTATGAAAATTGCGTAGTTTTAAAGATCTAAGCATACACAGGGGCAGACAAAAGTAAGCGGCTTTCTTTTGTCTTTCTTTGGTTCTGGATGATAAGCGAACAATATTTTCAGTTTTGTTCGGTTCAATCACTTTTAAAATAATGATTTATAAAGCGCCGTCTAGTCCCACGCTACATTGAGCTTGTATATTATTATTGTATATATGTATTGTATTATGGTAAATAAATAACAGATAAATTACAGATACTAACTTTTGACAACAAGACGTTGTAAGACTGAGATCTAAAATTAACGTTTGTTCTCATAATAAAATAAATTTTGAAAGATACGCAGTTTTCTTTATAAGTATAAAATTGAAATATTTTTACTAGTAGGTACTATATGTATATCTGTTTCAATTAAAAACATTTCGAAAGTAGTCTAAAATATGTCAGGGTGTAGATTTCAATTTGCAATCCGAGCTGATACGTGACTCTATTGCGATTTATTAATGAATTCCATTTCGCGGAATGTTTCCGAATTAATAAATCTCAAATGGAATATTTTGTTCTCTATCCGATAGCTAGTAACGTCGACGTTTAATACGTTTAATTTAAATTTATCTTTAAGTATTATTAAACTGAATTATAACAGACGGATTAATTATTATTTAATGATGTGGGCATTAAAAATGATTTTTGATATTTCTGTTCAGTATTTTTTTATTTATAGGTACGTGAAGAAATGCTTTAGAATTTCTTAATTTGAATTTTCCGAATTCGGTACTGCCGTTTTAAAGAACTTAAAAAAAAGTTATCATTATTTCAACGTCAATAAAAAATAGATAATAATATATAGAACAGTAAACATAGAATACGTCACTGAATTTATTTTATCTGTAATTTATTAGCTTGTAAAATTATAGATTATATAATATGGAATATTAAGGTTATAACACCATAGTATTGACAAATAAGTTTCATTAAACTATAGTACCTAATCAGATAAACCCAACACCGGTAAGGTCTAACATTTCTCACGTTCGTAAACTTATTATTTATTGCCCTTAATTATCCTTTATCGTAATATCTAATTTAATACGTCTTACGAAACGCAAATTTGTACCTTTTATTATTAAAATATTATATTCCAGTTTAGTTACTAAAAACAGATTCGGATTAGCTTATAGCAGCTAGTTAATAATTACTTTTATTTACGAGTACTCAGCATAAAAATGTCTTTTGAAAGTGTTTAATAAATAAAAATATATGTATCCTATATCAAATAAAAAACATATAATGAAAAATCTGTCTAAGATTGTTAGACAAATAATAAAAAAAATAAAAACAAAAATATCCCTATCCAAAACCGTTACGTAACAAATGTTACTCGAAGCACACTCAGTGCTTGCATTTAATCGTTTAATTTGTCTACGAATCCTGTCTGATCATTATAGCGTTAGACAAATGCTTCGCCGGTCGCCTAAGAAATTGTTGCGGCTAGAATCAATTAATGTGTGGCTCGCTATCGCAGCATCGGTGTCACAGGCTTTCTAGTGACATGTGCTAGCGATCGGAGATAATTCAATGGGAATCTCGTATGTTTTGTATGGCTCCAATTGAATTTAATTACCTTAGTAATGTTTGCTTTTGTTGCTGATACCATCTGTATGGGTTCAGTTGTGAAGGATTTGGATAGATGGAAACATTTTAATACTATTTTTTTAATTTCATACTTTAAGAATATATTCTTATATTAAAGATAAGATAATAGCTATACTGTTTCATCATCGAATTACAAAATATTTAAGTTTTAAGTGTTTCGAACGTAAGTTTTTAAAAGAAGAAACAAAGATACTCCAGTTTCTCTGTTTACTAAAATAACCTTAAATAAGATCGTAAATATTTATTTCTTAAAAGCAATAAAAATTATCAAATGTCAATTTATATGTATCAAGAAAACCACTTAAAATAATTAAGCGATAAACCAACAATTTGTCCTAACGAAATGCCGTCTTATCAGCATTTATATAATACTACAAAGGCAATAAACCTTTAGTATTTCGATTGTGTTAAATCGAACAATCTCCAGCAACCTTCGAATGGTTGTAACTTGTATTGCACGAGGCTCACGACAGGTGAATTTGATCCTAGCTGAGCCCACATTCCACTTTTATTGCATTCAAATTTGCAACTACATTGATTTCCTAACAATTTATATACTTAACACTTAGATGTTCTTAAGAAGTACATTTAGCATCGGAATATTTCGAAACGGACCCCAAGAAGAAAAAGATCCAAAATATATTCTTAATCATACAACTTTTACTACCTAAACTATTGTTTTGTTTTTTCTTACTTGTAAGATTTAGTTCAATCGAGTGTAAACTACATTCAAGTGTCGTTATATTTATATTATTATAAATTTAATAACAGTATCTGTTTTCAAATAAAGTTTACCCGAGAAAACTATCATTCGATTAATTCTAGAACGGTTGTACTGATTTTAATGTTCTTGGTATTGTCAATAATCAAAGTATTTCCAAAAAGTACGCAAATAAATTTTTCTTCTCGAGAAATTGTGTGCAATATAATTTTTATATAATGACATATTTATTAATAATAATTAATTTAATATTAATCGATGTAGCCAAGTATAAATGTATGCAATTATACTAGAGGAGCAATATTTTACACATCGCCATGACAGTTTTAAGGAAACATAATATGTATTTATTAATGGTAGCTTTCATTACTATATTAATGTTCACGGACGGATATTAATCTTCGATGGTTCGCATCCGCTTCTCACTCGAGCTCAATTTAATAATACCTCACGCGTTTATTTCAATTATTATCTGTAAATATCTTTCATTTGTATAAACGTTGTATTAATTTGTGTTATATACCAATATTTTGAAAAATTATTGTTTGATGACGATGTTCGGATTGAACATTGTTTTATCAATATAACATTATCGAAAGTTTCATAGGTTATCATAACAGCCAATTAACAAAAAGATGTCATTGCGTTTCTTTCGATGAGCTCTCGAGGCCAAATTTCCCTTTCCACTCTTCTTTATCCTTTATCACAAATCTTTCTTTCCACTCTTCTGAAGGCCGGCAACGCAATGGCGTCGCTTACCACGCCAATGGCGTGGTATGTCTAGCGTGCGGTGACCACAATAAAATCCAGGACAATCTCCATTATAGGTAACATCACTTATATAAGTAGGTAAAACATGCTAGTATAACATAAATCCTAAACCACACAACCGGCTCCATTGAAACGGTCATGATTCGCAAACCTATAAATTATACTGCCATCGATAAAACTATTTATTAGCCTTAGAAGTGTCTTAAACGTTAGAAATGCTTAGACAATGCTTCATAGCCTTCATAGTTGAAAGAGTGGTTCCCGCTGGCTCGACCTGTCCGTGTTGTAAGATCTACTATCAACTTTCAACTTTGTACTGTTGGTGACAACGCAGCGTTTTATCAGATGCCACGTTATTTATGAAGATACTGACAGTCCATTACTTATAGAATACACCATTATAACGAGCGTTGTCAATGAACTTTGGAAAACGCTTGTTTATATTTAACGTATAATTATTGAATACATTACATTGTATGGATACGAAATTTCGTTAAGATAGTACAAATATTTTAGTTTTAAAAATGAAAAAAAAAATTGTGAAATCTTAACTGTTTTTACTTACTTACTTTTTTTAATTATTGGTGTAAGTATTATTTTTAAAAAGGCTGTTTTATTTTATAAAAAATAACCGGTTTATTTATACTTCTTTTAAATGTATATAGTGTAACTTTGTCCCGTAAAATCAAAATAACATTTAATAATAAATTTCAAATTACTACATAATATGAATACTTTAGAATACGATTACTTACACACAAACCACAAACCCACAAACATTTTCTGCTCTATAAGATTAGCATAAATAAATAATAGAAAAAAAAATAACACATAGTCTATAATCCACGTGTCTAGCCAACTTTCAAACCGCCTTAAGATTACAGCGCCAACTCAATAATTTTATTAGCTTTAACAGCGCGTCAAGTGTCCCCTTTCGGAGAGCAATTTCAACAAATAGGAGAGAAATCGATCTTACCGACCCACTTAGTTTGCGCGGAAAAGAAACGGGATACCTTAACCGAAAGCTCTTCGCGAAACTTGAAGGTAAACGGGTCGAGAAAGTCATTTGAAGACGTTGAAGCCGTACTGTAAGGTAATTAACTTGTTTTATTATTGGAGACTATCATTTTTCTCGTTTTATAAGTACCATTTAAAGATTGACTATGCCTAGGGTAAGTGAATAAATAACGTTCTTTGCAGTTTATTTGAATTTAGGATTGTTTGTTATTATGTACTTTATTTGTGTTTCTTTTTTTAGAACTTAATTGAAAATTTAATTTTTGTGTGTGTTTAAATTTAACAATAATGATGACAATAAACTACCTGTTAGACGAACAAACGAGTAGCTAGTCGAAAGAATATTTGACATTATTTAAGCACTCATTTTACTTTTAATATACTGCAGTTGACAATACATTCTAAATTAAAATCTACGAATGGTATTACAATAAATATCTTTATTAATTTACTATTTTTAATCATTTATTTTATATGTAAATAAACTATATAGTTTGTGTAGTTCAAACGTATTCTAAGCCCGGCTGAGCGCTCGACAAACCGATTTCTAATGCAGACAATAGCTGTCAAGTTACCTGCTACAAAAAGATGTAACTCACGGTTATATCACAGCCTTATAAAGGTCATTGCTGTCGCACATGAAAATGAACTATTTTATCTGTGATTTAATCTGATACTTTGGTTGGTAGATTCTTTTGATGTCGTGTGGATCTCTTTTGTCTACTTTTATTTTATTTATAAATTAAGTTAGCATATACTTTTTGTCTGAAGATTGACAGCTTTTTCAAACGGTTTATGGTATAACTAGTAGTTGATAAAAAATAATGTAAATAAACAAAATTTTAATACAATTTTATCTTGTTATAAAACGTTTTTGAATATCGTATAGTACAGGACAGAAATATATAATAGCCTCATCTAGTAAATGTAGGTCTCACTAATAATTTTAAATCTCACACGAAGTTATAGAGACGAACGCGCTCAGACGAAATCTTCAGCTTTTTTATTAGAAAACATTCAAAGAACATCACATTATTTGTAAAACACAATACATTGTGTTTTTCATATTTCTAATACGCAAATTACTTTCCACGCATATTAAAATAATTACAAATTAGACGCAGCTTTTTTTACAAATTGTAATCTTTAATCCAGTACATTAATTACTTGTCTATTTCCATCAAGCAAGCTAACTCATCT
>JADANM010006310.1:6999803-7027604 GCA_026213755.1 Eurema hecabe | reverse complement strand
AGATGAGTTAGCTTGCTTGATGGAAATAGACAAGTAATTAATGTACTGGATTAAAGATTACAATTTGTAAAAAAAGCTGCGTCTAATTTGTAATTATTTTAATATGCGTGGAAAGTAATTTGCGTATTAGAAATATGAAAAACACAATGTATTGTGTTTTACAAATAATGTGATGTTCTTTGAATGTTTTCTAATAAAAAAGCTGAAGATTTCGTCTGAGCGCGTTCGTCTCTATAACTTCGTGTGAGATTTAAAATTATTAGTGAGACCTACATTTACTAGATGAGGCTATTATATATTTCTGTCCTGTACTATACGATATTCAAAAACGTTTTATAACAAGATAAAATTGTATTAAAATTTTGTTTATTTACATTATTTTTTATCAACTACTAGTTATACCATAAACCGTTTGAAAAAGCTGTCAATCTTCAGACAAAAAGTATATGCTAACTTAATTTATAAATAAAATAAAAGTAGACAAAAGAGATCCACACGACATCAAAAGAATCTACCAACCAAAGTATCAGATTAAATCACAGATAAAATAGTTCATTTTCATGTGCGACAGCAATGACCTTTATAAGGCTGTGATATAACCGTGAGTTACATCTTTTTGTAGCAGGTAACTTGACAGCTATTGTCTGCATTAGAAATCGGTTTGTCGAGCGCTCAGCCGGGCTTAGAATACGTTTGAACTACACAAACTATATAGTTTATTTACATATAAAATAAATGATTAAAAATAGTAAATTAATAAAGATATTTATTGTAATACCATTCGTAGATTTTAATTTAGAATGTATTGTCAACTGCAGTATATTAAAAGTAAAATGAGTGCTTAAATAATGTCAAATATTCTTTCGACTAGCTACTCGTTTGTTCGTCTAACAGGTAGTTTATTGTCATCATTATTGTTAAATTTAAACACACACAAAAATTAAATTTTCAATTAAGTTCTAAAAAAAGAAACACAAATAAAGTACATAATAACAAACAATCCTAAATTCAAATAAACTGCAAAGAACGTTATTTATTCACTTACCCTAGGCATAGTCAATCTTTAAATGGTACTTATAAAACGAGAAAAATGATAGTCTCCAATAATAAAACAAGTTAATTACCTTACAGTACGGCTTCAACGTCTTCAAATGACTTTCTCGACCCGTTTACCTTCAAGTTTCGCGAAGAGCTTTCGGTTAAGGTATCCCGTTTCTTTTCCGCGCAAACTAAGTGGGTCGGTAAGATCGATTTCTCTCCTATTTGTTGAAATTGCTCTCCGAAAGGGGACACTTGACGCGCTGTTAAAGCTTATAAAATTATTGAGTTGGCGCTGTAATCTTAAGGCGGTTTGAAAGTTGGCTAGACACGTGGATTATAGACTATGTGTTATTTTTTTTTTATTTATGTATATTTACTAATCTTATAGAGCAGTAAATGTTTGTGGGTTTGTGGTTTGTGTGTAAGTAATCGTATTCTAAAGTATTCATATTATGTAGTAATTTGAAATTTATTATTAAATGTTATTTTGATTTTACGGGACAAAGTTACACTATATACATTTAAAAGAAGTATAAATAAACCGGTTATTTTTTATAAAATAAAACAGCCTTTTTAAAAATAATACTTACACCAATAATTAAAAAAAGTAAGTAAGTAAAAACAGTTAAGATTTCACAATTTTTTTTTTCATTTTTAAAACTAAAATATTTGTACTATCTTAACGAAATTTCGTATCCATACAATGTAATGTATTCAATAATTATACGTTAAATATAAACAAGCGTTTTCCAAAGTTCATTGACAACGCTCGTTATAATGGTGTATTCTATAAGTAATGGACTGTCAGTATCTTCATAAATAACGTGGCATCTGATAAAACGCTGCGTTGTCACCAACAGTACAAAGTTGAAAGTTGATAGTAGATCTTACAACACGGACAGGTCGAGCCAGCGGGAACCACTCTTTCAACTATGAAGGCTATGAAGCATTGTCTAAGCATTTCTAACGTTTAAGACACTTCTAAGGCTAATAAATAGTTTTATCGATGGCAGTATAATTTATAGGTTTGCGAATCATGACCGTTTCAATGGAGCCGGTTGTGTGGTTTAGGATTTATGTTATACTAGCATGTTTTACCTACTTATATAAGTGATGTTACCTATAATGGAGATTGTCCTGGATTTTATTGTGGTCACCGCACGCTAGACATACCACGCCATTGGCGTGGTAAGCGACGCCATTGCGTTGCCGGCCTTCAGAAGAGTGGAAAGAAAGATTTGTGATAAAGGATAAAGAAGAGTGGAAAGGGAAATTTGGCCTCGAGAGCTCATCGAAAGAAACGCAATGACATCTTTTTGTTAATTGGCTGTTATGATAACCTATGAAACTTTCGATAATGTTATATTGATAAAACAATGTTCAATCCGAACATCGTCATCAAACAATAATTTTTCAAAATATTGGTATATAACACAAATTAATACAACGTTTATACAAATGAAAGATATTTACAGATAATAATTGAAATAAACGCGTGAGGTATTATTAAATTGAGCTCGAGTGAGAAGCGGATGCGAACCATCGAAGATTAATATCCGTCCGTGAACATTAATATAGTAATGAAAGCTACCATTAATAAATACATATTATGTTTCCTTAAAACTGTCATGGCGATGTGTAAAATATTGCTCCTCTAGTATAATTGCATACATTTATACTTGGCTACATCGATTAATATTAAATTAATTATTATTAATAAATATGTCATTATATAAAAATTATATTGCACACAATTTCTCGAGAAGAAAAATTTATTTGCGTACTTTTTGGAAATACTTTGATTATTGACAATACCAAGAACATTAAAATCAGTACAACCGTTCTAGAATTAATCGAATGATAGTTTTCTCGGGTAAACTTTATTTGAAAACAGATACTGTTATTAAATTTATAATAATATAAATATAACGACACTTGAATGTAGTTTACACTCGATTGAACTAAATCTTACAAGTAAGAAAAAACAAAACAATAGTTTAGGTAGTAAAAGTTGTATGATTAAGAATATATTTTGGATCTTTTTCTTCTTGGGGTCCGTTTCGAAATATTCCGATGCTAAATGTACTTCTTAAGAACATCTAAGTGTTAAGTATATAAATTGTTAGGAAATCAATGTAGTTGCAAATTTGAATGCAATAAAAGTGGAATGTGGGCTCAGCTAGGATCAAATTCACCTGTCGTGAGCCTCGTGCAATACAAGTTACAACCATTCGAAGGTTGCTGGAGATTGTTCGATTTAACACAATCGAAATACTAAAGGTTTATTGCCTTTGTAGTATTATATAAATGCTGATAAGACGGCATTTCGTTAGGACAAATTGTTTGTTTATCGCTTAATTATTTTAAGTGGTTTTCTTGATACATATAAAATGACATTTGATAATATTTAATTGCTTTTAAGAAATAAATATTTACGATCTCATTTAAGGTTACGTAATTTGTAATTTTAGTAAAACGAGAAACTGGATGGAGTATCTTTGTTTCTTCTATTAGAAACTTACGTTCGAAACACTTAAAACTTAAATATTTTGTAATTCGATGAAACAGTATAGCTATTATCTTATCTTTAATATAAGAATATATTAAAGTTTATAATTAAACCATAGTACATATTAAAACGTCTCTATTTATCCAAATCCTTCACAACTGCACCCATACAGATGTTATCAGCAACAAAAGCAAACATTACTAAGGTAATTAAATTCAATTGGAGCCATACAAAACATACGAGATTCCCATTGAATTATCTCCGATCGCTAGCACATGTCACTAGAAAGCCTGTGACACCGATGCTGCGATAGCAAGCCACACATTAATTGATTCTAGCCGCAACAATTTCTTAGGCGACCGCCGAAGCATTTGTCTAACGCTATAATGATCAGACAGGATTCGTAGACAAATTAAACGATTAAATGCAAGCACTGAGTGTGCTTCGAGTAACATTTGCTACGTAACGGTTTTGGATAGGGATATTTTTGTTTTTATTTTTTTTATCATTTGTCTAACAATCTTAGACAGATTTTTCATTATATGTTTTTTATTTGATATAGGATACATATATTTTTATTTATTAAACACTTTCAAAAGACATTTTTATGCTGAGTACTCGTAAATAAAAGTAATTATTAACTAGCTGCTATAAGCTAATCCGAATCTGTTTTTAGTAACTAAACTGGAATATAATATTTTAATAATAAAAGGTACAAATTTGCGTTTCGTAAGACGTATTAAATTAGATATTACGATAAAGGATAATTAAGGGCAATAAATAATAAGTTTACGAACGTGAGAAATGTTAGACCTTACCGGTGTTGGGTTTATCTGATTAGGTACTATAGTTTAATGAAACTTATTTGTCAATACTATGGTGTTATAACCTTAATATTCCATATTATATAATCTATAATTTTACAAGCTAATAAATTACAGATAAAATAAATTCAGTGACGTATTCTATGTTTACTGTTCTATATATTATTATCTATTTTTTATTGACGTTGAAATAATGATAACTTTTTTTTAAGTTCTTTAAAACGGCAGTACCGAATTCGGAAAATTCAAATTAAGAAATTCTAAAGCATTTCTTCACGTACCTATAAATAAAAAAATACTGAACAGAAATATCAAAAATCATTTTTAATGCCCACATCATTAAATAATAATTAATCCGTCTGTTATAATTCAGTTTAATAATACTTAAAGATAAATTTAAATTAAACGTATTAAACGTCGACGTTACTAGCTATCGGATAGAGAACAAAATATTCCATTTGAGATTTATTAATTCGGAAACATTCCGCGAAATGGAATTCATTAATAAATCGCAATAGAGTCACGTATCAGCTCGGATTGCAAATTGAAATCTACACCCTGACATATTTTAGACTACTTTCGAAATGTTTTAATTGAAACAGATATACATATAGTACCTACTAGTAAAAATATTTCAATTTTATACTTATAAAGAAAACTGCGTATCTTTCAAAATTTATTTTATTATGAGAACAAACGTTAATTTTAGATCTCAGTCTTACGACGTCTTGTTGTCAAAAGTTAGTATCTGTAATTTATCTGTTATTTATTTACCATAATACAATACATATATACAATAATAATATACAAGCTCTATGTAGCGTGGGACTAGACGGCGCTTTATAAAAGCATCCTGAAGTATATATATCATTATTTTAAAAGTGATTGAACCGAACAAAACTGAAAATATTGTTCGCTTATCATCCAGAACCTAAGAAAGACAAAAGAAAGCCGCTTTCTTTTGTCTGTCTCTGCTTAGATCTTTTAAACTACGCAATTTTCATTTTTAACTGATAAATTTATTCAAGAGAAATGTTAATATCTATAAAACATGCATTACACTTTGTGCAAAGCGGCTGATCGTTAGTTCTGAATAAATTAAAAGCATAAAAGCCTCGTAAGTAGTAAAAATACGATCCTAATTAAATCTTCAATACAAAGAGAGCAAATCCTGCAAATGAACAGTTACAGACCGCTCGAATATGTAACATTACCCGTTCTATCTCGGTTTAATTGCCTGACTCTCGTAGCATATCAATTAACCAATCTAAATATATATAATTCAAAGGTGACTGACTGACATAGTGATGTCATGACCTAGGCATCCGCTAAGAAAGGATTTTGATCAATTCTACCCTCAAGGGGATAAAATAGGGTATGAAAGTTTGTATGAAAATCCACGCGGGCGGAGTCGCGGGGAACAGCTAGTTGTCAATATAGTAGTCCAATAAAATAGAGCTTTAAATACGACTTAACGTAACCTATTCGCTTACGGATCTTTCAAAGTACATTATATCAAAAATTCAAGATTTTATCTCCAATTCGTATTTAAAGCTCTATTTTCTTGGACTAATAAAGTCAGTAGCCGTAGGTACAGACAGATTTACGCCATGAATATTCTATTAGCGCGTGATAGTTGATGGCAAAAAGATAAGTTCTAAGTGATGGATATGGAAAAGAAAAGGAATTAATTGCTAATTAAAGTTTAATTTTCAATTGAATGTTAACTTGGCATTGTTCTAATAAGAGTTTTTTAATTGTTAGATTAACACGGAAGAGTCCACTAGTCGTATAGTGAATTTGTTGTTGAAGTTTGTATACTGACTCCTTTATAAAATACGGTAATACGTAGCGTTAACGAAGCACTCCAATCGCTGAAGAATGAAGATATGCTATTAACAAAAAATTCTAATAAAAAATAAATTAATTTTTGATGTGAAACAGTATGGTTCATATTTATAAGACATACTTTTGTGGAACAAACGCGACTGACTAGATACGTAATTCAAATCGAAATGTCACGAAAGCAAAGTTGGTTCTTGTTTGCATTGTTGTAAGCATTTTGTCTTTTACGAAAACATTCTACGTTTACATAGTCATTAAAACCCGGTTGATTTAGCTTGCCCAGAGGCGCCATCTTAAACTGATTGTAGTAAAATTTTATGTTCTATTATGTGCCACCGATCAGCGGAGCTGGGGTGGCCCAGACAGACAATAAAAACAAAATCTAGACAGATAACCTATCTACAATGTTTCGCATTCTTTATATTTCTTTTATCAAGACCGAATTTATATATAGCTAAGACCTGTGATTATATGCTTTTAATTTGTAAAACTATTTTTCGCAATATGTACTTTTAACTTTGATATCTTTATGGATAGAGCAATCTCATTGAAATCTAATTGTAACTATTTTTTACATTGATTTTCTATTCTATTCTATTCTCTATCTCGAAGAGCGTATATTCGCCATTATTTGTGTACTTATATATAAATAAACTAATACTTTTTAAACTTTTGGCAAAAAATAAAGATTTTTATTTATTTGTTTATTTCTAGGATCGGAGTGTAAGCAAAACCTACTCTGTGTACGTTGTACTAAGATTTTCATAATATTTAAAACCTAACTTACGCCTTTATAGCCTTAATAAAACTAATACTAGGTATAGACGGGTTTTTATAACAACATCAAGCGTATGTTTTATGGTAGCTCGTTTTAGCTAGCAGGTTCCAAGTACCAGTTCTAACGTCTAACGTCTAGGTACCAGATAAAGGAGTCATTTACCCACAAATCGTTAATGAACTTGTTGCTTACGTAAGATAGAAATAGAGATTTGCTAGACAAAAAAGCGGTAAGAAAAGTAGCGGTATGAAAAAGCGAACGAAAAAATTATTACTAATATGATATTATTTTTTTTTGTAAATTATAGTTTCGCGTTTCTCAGCATAATATCATTAGATTCAAAATACATCAATTGGTAGGTTCAATATTGAATCCATATACAAATGTTTAGATTTAGCTATTAAATTTGTATATACCTAAATGATAACACATACATAATATTATTGTAAAAGTCAAAATAATGTTACAAATGAAGAAAAACTAAAGCATTGGTTTATGTACGTTATATCTGATAGGTTATCAGCGCTAAGTTCATACGTTAAGCGCTAACTCCTAGAAAAGCTCTACTTCCTATCAACATTTTGCATTATTCTCGACATAGACAATATCGACTTCCTTTTACACATTAAGATTACTAAGAACACACTTGCACGAATAACTTTTATTGACATAATACTCAATGATATCTAATAAGCGCTGAGACCTCGTAAAATGTTCCTATTACCCCATATCCAAAATTTTCATTACTATCGACATTGAATAATTTTCAAACTACAGTTTTAGACTACTATGAAGTCACAATTCACTTTTTTTTTTTTTTTTCGTATCTACTATAAGCGTTGAATCCTAAGAAAGCTGTCAATTACTCCGAATCAAAATTATTCATTATTCCCGACATTGACAATATCAACTACTACAGATTTAGACTACTAAGAAATCACACTTGCACGAATTCGGGTGGAACGTATTTAACTTTTTGTATGAATGTAGCGTGCGTTTTGTCAACGCGGCCACATTCCGCGGTTGCCACAAAACATGCGCCCGGCCCGCCTGCGCCTGCGCCTGCGCAACCGGTTAGCGCGCACTTTTACTTCTCCCGAATCAATGTGAAATGTCAAATGTTGCCTGGATTCGAAATGAAAATTGTTTTCGTAAATGTATAGTTAAACTCAGAATGATGTTTATAATCTATTTAAGCACTTTATTATATTATTATATTATAAGCTATGTATTATCTACTGTAAAATAACTTTTCTTAACGCCTAGTTCTGGTTGCCTGGAAGATATCGCTTCCTAGCGATAAGGCCGCCAATTGGCTCATTTTCGTTTTTTCTCTTTGTATATGTATTTATTTTCTTTGAGTTTGTAAATAAAGTGTTTTTTATTTTTATTTATTTTTTTAATGATCACTATTAGTTAGGCTTAAGTTAAAGCAAATGCTGTATGTTTGAATTACGTATGTAAAAAAGGTTATCTATAGTCTTTACTTTTTATGGAGAGGTAGATCGTGAAGGGTCATTTCTATATTTAGTAAGCCGATTCGATTTGTTTTATGTATATGTAAACTATACCTATGACTATTATTTTCCACAGTGTCTATTTTTCGGACGACCATATGTTATGTGAAAAAATAGTACCTAATTTTATTTTACACAAGCAGACCCGTGCCCACTTCGTTATAATAATGCTATCAATTCTTTTTTATATATCCTATGACACTCAGCAATAATCTGGCTTTCTATTGGTGAAAGAATATTTAAAATCGGTTCAGTAGATCCACCGATTACCCCTTACAATTTAACAAACTCACTCACATTACTTCTTTAAAATATTAGTATAGATGAGAAAAACTTTTTGATACAATTAGATTTATGTTTAAATAAATTTGAACAAAGAATTTATCTAATTATAATTTATTTACAAAATAAAATTTATTTTACATTATATGCATGTTGCGTTAATATTTTAAAATAACCGTCCTTCATTGTTCATATTTGTCTTGCCATAAATGGAGTTATTTTCAAGCTACAGATAAGCTCTGCACACAATGTATGTTTGCGAGAATTTTGTACAGCTTTCTCATTACAATAGTAGCGAAAATTTAATTAGGATTCGCGTTCGTGTTCTGACTCATAGTAATTTCTGTTTGCGGTTTGTGAGAACCGTGATTACAAAAGTTAGGACTAAACCACATAATATTTGCTACATTTTAGAAAATCTCATTCTAAACGGCGAACCTTTAAGTACTACACATAATACTACACGCTCAGAATTTTAGAACAATACAAATTGAAATTAAAATTTTAAATGTTCAAATGTATTACGATTTAAATGTATACTAATAAATATCTTCGTACCTTATAGAGAGGTAAAAAGAAAATAGTATATTACGGACCTAATGTATAAATAAAAATAACATGTTTCGACCTATACAAGTAAATTAAATTCAACGAACCAATGCAATTAAAATAACAAACACCATAAGAATTAACAATGATTTATATAATAACTTTAAATGTATCAAAATTGGAAGCGAATTGTTGCAACAGTTGAACCGTGCAAAGCCGCAAAGGTATTTAACTGCAGAATTTCGTAACAAAACGGTGAATGCACTCGCGAGTCGCGATGCTAGGGCACGTCCGAGATCCTAGTTTATAAACCTCAAAATCACGAAGTCAGTACACGGAGCGACACTTCATCATAGATAAGACAGTCATTATGCATATAACGTCCGCTAACTGTTATCCGTTACAATTTCAAATTGTATCATTTACGCCTTACTGGAGAAACCATGCCTGTAAGCTAAATCTTTATGATAATTATCAATTCGTAGTATCAAACAAACTCGCTTTTGTATGCTTTAAATCCTCAGAATATATTTTTTTCTATATTCAGCCCTTAAATCTTTAGCTTCGCAAACGACTTTCATGCGGTTTTTCTCAATAGAAAGTGTGATTCAAGAGGAAGGTTTCAGAAGGAAAACCGCGGGGTGCGGCTAGTCAAGAATAAATAAAACAATTTATTTCATTTTAACGTTTATTTGAACACTTTTAAGATTTTTAAATAAACATTTTATATACTGACATATAAGCATTTCAAAACACGCATACATTTCGATCGAAACATATTTTTAATTAAACACTTTCACCCCAAAGATCGCACATTCTCGGCTTTAATGCGAACATGTGCACCGGATAGATTTCATCTGGGAAGCCGAATTGAGTAGCAGTTTTTATTACTTCTAAATTAGCTTCATCAAATATTTTGTGCATTAACGCCATAGGACGTGTAACCGACGAGTCTTCTTCATCGTATTCTAATTCATAGGATGTTGTGATATTTTCTTTTACTATTATGAGACCATTTTCGACCAGGGCATCGCTACATCTTATCAAAAAGTTAACCAGATCATAATCATTTAAGTGCCCAAGTACCCATTGACACCATATCACATCATACTTGTGTTCTGGATCGAAATTTTGCAAGCCTTTTAGATACATCGTTCCAAGTTTGTCGCTATCGCCAATCAGTTCTTTAGCTTTGGCTATAAATTTCTCATCCTGTTCAACCAAGTCAACTTTATCGAAATAAGGTATTAAAAGGTTCTTGCTAACCCTTCCGATGCCGGCGCCGCAATCTAAGGCACGCTCCGTCCCGGGCGGTTTATCGGAAGCTAGAACGTAGTCCAGAAACTGTTTCGATCCTCTGATATCAATGTCCGTTATGTGTCCGTAACCTCCGAGAACTCCGTCTACTGTAGATGGAACATTTGCCCAGTACTCAGCGGCGTTTTTATAGAAAATAATATCCATTGTACTATATTTTTTAATAGCATACGAAAATTTGACATTATGTAGACATTTTTGTTGACGTTTTATAAATGATTGGAAGTTCTTAATGTAACAAAGAAATCTAAGTATTTTTTTTATTTATTTCTGGTTTGAAAGATTGCTTAAAAAGTTGGAAAATAGTTGTTATTTGAAAATAATTACTTATATTTTAGAGTTTAAATAGAGTGTGGAAAAAATTGCCTAAACTTCCAAATGACGATACAGTAAACGATTAATTATTGTTACAGGCGCTCATAGCAGCAGTGAATGAGACAAAGGACGAAGACATTCGCGATGCTCTGAGGAGTCAGACAGAACAGCAGTTGGCTCTCGTACCGCGAGGACCCAAACTGGTCAAGGACACCGTTGCATACAATACTACTATTACTACAGATGATACGGTAAGTATACGCATTTTCGTTATAGCTACAGCGAACAAGATAAAGGATATAGAATCTGACAAAAAATAGGCAAATATAGAAACGGCCAGGGCAACGAATGAATAAAAAATATTTAAATGTATTTAAACTAATAGATAACAATTCTACATTTCTTTGTATTATGTCCTAGGTTTGTGTGTAAAACGAACCGCCTTACCACCTATTATTCTAGTAATATTCATTTTTAACATACTTTTAGAATTTAATACTTTAGATGCATTAGTAAATATAATTAAAATAATCAGGTTGGAGTATTTTAATCGTGTAGAAGTGGATGAAAATAACGCTAGAGATTTCAACCTTAATAAATTGATATTTATGTTTTATATAGAAAATAGCATAAGTAGTGATCGTATTAAGAGCAGACATTACTGTATATTGTGTTATTGTGGAGACCTGACAATCGGTCGCAATATTCTATTGAGCTAACGGGATCCGCTTGACATTAGATTGTTGAATTTCATTTATAACGTATTCCAAGAACTCGTTCGGTTTCCGCAGAAACTCGTGGTGACGGATGATAGATGTGCTTTCTGAATTTTTACTTGAAAGACAGCTAATGAAATATGTAAGGTGGAACTTTCAATTGAAGTGATTTATATTTAGGTAAATTAAGATTTTTATAGAATGTATTATATGTGATCAACAAAGCTCTTGTACAGTATTATATATTTTATATTATTATATATTTTAAAAGATGATTTTTTCCCCCTTTTTTGGTAAAAAGTGTGGGACCAGTGCGAGTTTCTTACGCCGGTTCTTCTCGCCGGGTTAGTTCCCGAACCGGTGGTAGGCACCATGTAGACTTTCCGAAGGTATTTGTTTTTCAAATTTACTCAGAAAATAAACATTTTGATATTTTGATTTTGAGTAAACGGTAAATGAAAATGAAGCTATTAAAACAATTAGCTTGATAGTAGCCAGTTATTCTTGACCATGTTGACTGTCTACTTGGTACCTACTTCTTTTTTAGACTAATCAAATACAGATGTATTTGATGCTGTAGATACAGCACTCCATAAAAGTTAGGAATTGGGTGAAGTCTTATATTAATAGAATCATATGTTGTAGGAGGAGTTGCGAGCACTTCGACCAGATGGCACGATCGTTACTGAAATAAAGAACACTAGAGAACAGGAGAGAGTCTGTGACGAAGAACTTGAAAAGGACGAGGTAATAAACATTTACAAGTAACTAGTTACCTACATTTAGTAGTCTCAGAATAGACTTATTAAAGTATTCTGTGAAAAAATCTGGCAAAATTCCAAAAGCTTTGTAAATATATCTGATTGCGTACATTAAGGGGAAACTTTATAATCAAACATAATATATTGATTTTTTTTGTTTTTTTTTTTATAGTTATTAGCCAACATGTTTTCATATTGAGCTTGTTTAAATTTTTGGGGATATATTGGCATTTGAATATGTGTGTAATGATAGTTGGTGATGAAATTTTCGCATGTTGTTAGAGCACTGTTTGAAATTACTATTAAACAGTGTTGACATCACAATAGAAGTAAATATAAACAAAGAACATGCTATCTAACAGTTACCTAGATACAAGTCTGAATATAGACGTTTAATTTGTAAATATATTTCTCTTGCGCTAGTGGGGAGACTTTTATTCAATTTGGTGAGTACTGTTTGGATACCAAAACGGTTTTAATGTGGCAAAGCGGCATTTTATAATTAAAACTTAACTAATCCTTAGAATACGAAGGTGAATATAGTTAAAGCTTATTTTATACTATATAAAAATTGGTTTATTTAATTAGGAATTGAATGTATAGCGTTGGTATTTATAAATGTGTTTAAGTGTTCATTCTTATGATCTATATAATATATTTTCATACACCAGTTGTCTGGCTAGAATTCCTAAGGTCATTAGAAGTTCTGGCTAGTAATTTATAGAATTCACAAAAAATAAATGTATTTAAATATCCTAATGATATACTGAACCATGAATATTGTACCAGGCTGCTTCATTGAAGAGCAACGAGAGTGTTTTGGAAGAGAGTGCGGGGAGGGAGCGACGCCAGCGGCTGGAGGTCGAACAGGCGACTGATCTGATGGCGGGAGGACTGCGCGTCGCCACACAGCTGCACTCCAGGACTAGAACTGAGGAAGGTTAGCTCATTGATCCTTGGAGATAACTTCTATATTGTCAATCGCTTGGTCTTCGCTTTAATCTTACCTTTTAGTTGGCATTTTAGATATTCATTCTTGTAGAATGTACATACAAATTAGCACGCTAAAAACGCTCAAAAATAATCAGTGTTTTTTATGGGAAAATTTTGGAAAATAATTTATGAGATCGAACATGGAAGATAGATGTATTTAATAATTTAACAGTGGTAGTAGTAATATTCAAAAAATATGGATGGTGCTACAATTGATTAAGTTGCTAATTTAAATGTTAAAAATGTTAAGTATTTTAACGTAAAATTTTTTTCATTATTAATTTAAATCAACGCGACGTTTATGCCTGATGGACGATGGTGTTATGTTTTTATTCTTATATACAGTTCTATAATAATATATGGGAATTCATTAAAGTATTTTGTTTTAGTTGAGCGAGAAGGCCAACCAAACATGGATGACGATTGGGATAGTTTGTCCGTCAGAATGCGACGCCAGCGCCGCCTTCGTCTTAATGGTAAGACATAGTACTAATATAACAATAAATGTTACTCTTTACCGATAGATGGCGTCTTTTAAGATTTTTAATTGGTTCTCCTATTACCCGCTAGATGGCGCCAACTTATAATTTTTTTTTCAGTTACTAAATACAGTATTAGAAATATTATTATTTTATAATAAAATAGAATGACTAGGATAAAATTTAAGAATAAGTAACTTTAAGTTCGTATTAAATTAGAAGTAGGTTTACTGGCATAAAATAATTGGTATGAGGGAAAAAATTAATATTTACGTTTAAAATTTTAATATATTCAGAGTAAACGTAAACAACCAGATATTAATCGATTGCATAGTTCCCACAGTATAATTTAACCGACAAACCTCTCATTAATCAATACAAAATAACCTTGTAATTTCCTTATTGCATTTCACGGGATAAACTTTAAAGTTCACTTGATACTGCAATCATAAATCAAACTTTGTTCTGGTTTTAAAGACGAAATACAATAATCTGTAAATTTATGTTTAATTCCATCTAATATTAAAGCTTAGCTTAAAATTGCTTTTTACAAATATTCGGCGCAATTTCAGATGTATTTTTCGAAATACAAAACTACACACCGCGCGGTCTCCCCGGCGTATTCTTTTAGCGTAATGTTAAATATTATTTACTTAACATTCCTCGTGCGGCTATTGAATTACCTGAAAAATAATAATATAGCTTTGGTATACATTAGTATTCATAATATTTAAAGGAAATTTGTAATGGAACATATATTTGATAGTTAAATTATTGGTGATTCAGATTTTTGAATGATTATTGTATTTTTGAAAAAGTTAAGAATACAAACCTAGAAAGGTACTTACACATAATATTATATGACAAAACAAATCTTAGCATAATATTTCAACAAGTCGAAAAAAATAAATTTCCTTTAAACGTTAAGATAGGTATAATTATTTTTTAAAGATTGAAACAAAAAATATTGTACCAAAATAACACTGAAAGACGTTTATGGGTATCGGATACATTATATAAGATTTCGTATGATTTATGACTGTGATTTACGACTCAATGGATTATTTTTTTGTGTCTAGATACGACATAGATTTGATATCGACTTATAAAAATATTAACACTTGAATTCGTACATGTCTTGCTTATGTCTTCAACGAAGACCTTTACAAATATTATTCTAGTACTTCTATGTCTGTATATGTGTGTCTGTCTTTTACAGTTTTACCTCTATATGTACCTTTAGATGGATTTTGACGTAATAGTAATAAAATTAAAGGTAGATAAAGAACATAGGCTTCTTTTTACCGCAGTATAAATAGGGGTTAAAATTTTGTATGCGAATTGCAAGCTACGATTTGTTGAAGATGACCCGCGTGGACTTTCATATAAACTTTGACCCACTTTGACTTTTTTCCAGTTAAAAAGAAGCCTATGTCCTTCCCCAGGCTCTAGACCATCTGTGTACCAAATTTCGTTCTAATCGGTTCAGTAGTTTTAGCGTGATGGAAAGACAGACATACAGAGTTACTTTTGCATTTATAATCCGTTAGTCCGACGAAAAGTCTGCGTTTTAGTTTAAAGTACATATTGTTTAATTTCTTTAAATGTAAAAATTATAAATACTGTTTAACTTTTAAAATTCATTTATTAAGTTTTGTGTTCATAGCTGTATGGAACAATTGTTTCATTACGTACATAAACAGACTTATGATATGGCCTTGCCTCTTGAATTATGTGTGAAGGCAATGGATAATAGTAGTTTCAGTTTGATATAATCGTATTAAAACACTAGTTAGGTAGGTATATCATCCAAAAAAAATCTATTTTTTTACTGAAAGTAGGAATTTCATCGTTAATATGTCAAAAATAAACAATAAAATTTACTTATTTATTTAGTTTGCATGAACTGAAAGAGTTTATCAAAAAATATTTATTTTATACTGTGTCCCGCGGTTGTCTAACAATAAAATTTATATTTCACCCGGAATTTAACAAATGAATTATTTTTTTCTTCTTTCTTCTATGCTCGCATGGTAGACATTATTTTGTAGTGATACGCCCCCAGTTTTCATAATTTTTCTCTTAGATAAGGAGATCTTATGTTATGTTTTTAACCAAGTGTTAAAAAAATAATCAAAAATATTTTTTTAATTAAATACTAGCTGTTGCCCGCGACTCCGTCCGCGTGGACTTTCTGTAAACTTTGACTCCCCCTTCCCCCCTTATAACCCTTTTCTCCAGTTAAAACGTAGCCTATGTTTTATCCCTAAGCTCATCTGTGTACCAAATTTCGTTCTAATCGGTTCAGTAGTTTTAGCGTGATGGAAAGACAGACAGACAGATAGACAGAGTTACTTTCGCATTTATAATATTAGTATGGAAGTATGGATTAGTAGATATATTTATACAGCCTTATTACAAGTGCAAGTGGTTTCTATGACTAACGCAATCCGCCCACTTTACCTAATAGCATATTTTGCGTACAATTAATACTTTTATGTATAAAAGTGGACAAATTAATGTCGTTTGTCCATCTGTTTGCCTTTTATAGAGGGACATTGAGCCTACGCGGGAGCTGAGGTCAGACTTTTGACATACCTCGCTAGGTTATGGTGTAATTGAATTCTGACAGTATAATTGAAGTTTAACTTGAACTAAGTGAAGCATATCATTTTTAAAGTCAACTAAAAAAGGGAACTGAGTTTTTCAATGAGATAAACATCTGGTACTGTAAAAATATTAAATTATTGGTAAGGATAAGACTTAAGTTACGAAAGACAATTTTATTAAAAAACTTGTATTTTTATATTTCTTGCTACAGGCAGGATGTCCAAAAGTTCACGGAGAAATGTTTAGAAATGAATGGCCATTACGAACTTGCGACACTATTTATGGGCCCATTAAATATTTTAAATCGCTAGATAGATTGACCTGGTACAGTATGTCCGAAGCCGTAAATCCAGTTGTAGTTAGCGCTTACATAATTGATCGTACCATAAAACCTTGTCGACCTAGAATTAATATTCTGTAAATAATTGCTGCGGTGTCTCATACTGCTCGTATAATGCCTTCGGTTGTTTGCATCTTGCGTTGACCTTCGACAGTTTGCCAAACTTATTGACTATACGATTACGCCAGAACATGTGTGCGGAGTGTATGGGAGTAGGTGCGGTTTACCATTTCGCGGCAGTAGACCGCGCGCGCGCACGTATATCTCGTTACCTAACTGGCTATCTGTTTTACAGATCAGGACAAAGACTACGCGAAACGACCAATTAACTTCGACATCGAGGAGGAGACACGCAAAAAGGAGACGTCTAAATGGCTAGAAAGCCATTTCGGCAGTGATTCGCCCTCTTCCCACGATTCTATTGCCGAGGAATTAGGTCGACGCCCTGAAGCTGCATATTATGTGAAGAAAGCTGACGACGAAGGTTATTACGGGAAAACGTCCGTACCACAACCGCCAGTGTATCCAGACCGTGTCCTCAAAAAAACAAAATCGTCAACGCCGTCTGATGAGCGGCCGGTAAATAGAACGGGAGGTTATTTCAAAGGTGTCGCCGATTGGTCCCAACGTCGAGCATCGAAACCCAGAATGCCAGAACCGAGGAGTTCATCACCCTCACCCCCTGCGGCACGGTCTCCATATGCCAGTGATGACAGATTGAACGGTTCTTCTCCTAGACATGTATATGGAAAGCGCGAATCGCCTCAAGGACGATCTTCACCTGTCGGTCGACGTCATCCTCCTTCTCGCGATGATTCCGCCTACGTATCTTCATCAACGATGCACAGCCCCCCACGCGGCTCGCCCTTCCGTCCGCTCGAAACGGATCGATCGTTCCGGGAACCATCCATAGAGGACGATTACCGACCTCCTATAGTTCCAGAGAGGAAACGTCACTCGAAACAAAGATCTGAAGAACATCGGTACGACAGTGGGTACAGGAGCTCATCGCGGAACGGAAACTCGGGTCGTTCACGGGACAGCCGCGAAGATAGTGCCATTGAACCACCGCCTGACTATTCGCCGCCTAGGGAGCGCAGAACTAGTTCAGACAGGGACAGAACGCCACCCCGTCGTCGCGACAGGGATGAGAGGAAGCAGAATCAGAAGACTCGGTTCGCGGATACGGGGAGACGGGCGTCGCCGGTCAGGAAGTCGGTCGGGTCGGCGATAGGGAATTCTATAAGGAAATTGGTCGGGAAGATTCGCTCGGCGTCTGCGGAGCGCAAGGCTCGGTGGCGCAGCTCGCGGTCGCCGTCGCCGGAGCACGCGTCGCGCACGTACAAGCAGTACGGCGGCGAGCTGGCGCCCCCCGCGCACGCCGCGCACCCCGCACACCCCGCGCGCCCGCACCGCTACTATCTGGGCGAGGACCCTTTCGCGCCCAGCATCTACGGCCGCGAGCACAAGTACGACGGCAGTCCTAGACGCGCGGCTGCTTCTGATGCCCGTGACCGCGAAAGGTAAGCTTCCTATTAAAAAATTTTTTACCTTTAGATATTAGGTTTAGATATATTTTCTAATAGGTTTAAGAAAAATAGAAAAAAAACCATATTACAATCTTTTACGAGATCGCTAAAGTAATGTCTTAATTTTCGTAAAACGATAGAGCTGAGCGAGTGTAGAATTTAATTTATCTAACTAATCATTGAGTTAATGCCAATAAGCACTTAAATTTATCTAGTAAACGTATCAGACATCAGGTTTTCAGATCAAAGCAATTATGCATAACCAAACATGGTTGTCTCGATACAAATTTCTGATTTACGCACACCTAAAACGGTTTACAATAAATGATTTTTATTTTGTTGTATTTTATGACACTTCCTATTATAGTTTTTAAATGAGCGTTAAATCGTATTAACAAAGCCCACCTGTATTTTTGCTAGCCTTAAATAGAATCTTGTCTCTGATTCCTCCTACACAAAAATATCGAGCATAAATGAATTATTGACATCTATTCCGATAATATCAAATTACTTAAACAAAAAACGAAACTGGCATCATAGCTTTGCTATTTTGTTGTTTTGTTTATTGTTATTTGTCCAAAGGAAATCTTATTTTGATTAGGCAAGACCTATCATTATATTATATTCAAGGGCGAATTTTACTTATAAGTAACTAAACAGTCCTTTTTAATAAAATAAAATAAGTATAAAAGCATAAAGTAATACAAAAAACATTTTTGTATAACAATAACTTAGCGTTAAATATACAACTTTTAAGAACCTTTTATACACGTATAACATTCACATTATGATGATTTCAATTTATATAAATATAGAGGATTTTCCAATTTATTTTATGAGCTTTTAAATAACACTAAAAGCTTAAAAGATAGATTACTTAACTTGATTACATATAATGTTATTCGTCTAAAAATGTCGTGTAGGTAATTAAATATTAATTCAAAGATATTATAATTAATTAGATCATGAATCCTATACCGTGCCTACACGCTTATATTTTTATTAATTCAAATTAGACTTGTATCATACCTTGTATAACAACCAATAGTTATGTGCATCTATAAAACTAATATATTATGCAGACATTACACTAATCGTTTAGTAGCAAAATTAAGTACTACAATACTAGTATTTTAAGAAACAAAAACAGGCCAATAAACGAGTATATTTAATATTATAAATGCGAAAGTCTGTCTGTCTGTCTGTCTTTCCATCACGCTTAAACTACTGAATCGATTAGAACGACATTTGGTACAAAGACAGTCTAAAGCCTTGGGAAGGACATAGGCTCCTTTTTTTAAATCAACCCCAAAAGGCTGCGCGAGGGGTTGAAACTTTTTATAATTTTACGCTTTCACAGTCAAAGCGCTGAACCGATTGTAATGAAATTTGGTACACAGATGGTCTAGAGCCTGAGATAAAACATATGCTATTTCATAACTAGAAAAAAAGGGTTATAATGGGGAAATGGGTGTTCAAAGTTTTATAAAATATTAAAGTCCGGACGGAGTCGCGGGCAATAGCTAGTATTAACACTAGCTCGACTATTATAATATTTATACATGAAAAATGATTATAAGGATTTTCTGGAATCAATTATATATAGGTAATGTAATGTATTGCGTAGTTAGTCCGTCATAGTGAATTAATACGGCGTCGTAAAGCTTACTAGAATAATTACAATCGTTAGATTTTCCTTGTGGTCGCATTCCGGTGCAGTGTCTCTTACAATATTTTATTACAATGCATTTTATTTGCATTATTATAAAAATTGTCGGGACAAATACATGCGGTACAAATAAATGCTTTTTAGTGATTTAATCGGACTTGGAATTATATTAATTTTGTGTATAAAAATTATGATAAAGTTTTGATAATTTAGCTTTTACCAATTTATTTTTAACGTGTTAAAAAAATTTACACATTAGCTATACGTTAAATTGCAAAATGCTAAATGCTAAATTTAGATAAAACTAGGTCAATATAGTTCTAACGGAAGAATCTCTAGTGCGTATATAGTTTAGATGCGAATCAAACATCGTAACTCGTAAGAGAATATCTCTACAAAAAAGGTATTTACCTATATTATATAGTCTTTATTTCCAATTTATAGATTATAGGTAGAACGTAGGTACTTGAAACCAAGATAATTTTTAAGCAGTTTTAGTATATGTCTAGTCATAAAAAACACTGTTGTATACGAACTAAACACAATCCAAAGTTATATAAAACTAGCTGTTGCCCGCGACTCCGTCCGCGTGAACTTTCATATAAACTTTGACCCCCCCTTCCTCCCTTATAACCCTTTTTCCGGTAAAAGTAGCCTATGTCCTTCTCCTGGCTCTAAACTACCTCCCTGCCAATTTTCAGCTAAATCGGTTCAGCCGTTCTTGAGTTATAAGTGAAGTAACTAACACGACTTTCTTTTATATATATAAAAAGATGTACTAAAATGTGTAAATATGTAACCATAACCGGGTCTTATAATACGAAACAAATGACTAAAAAACAAAGAGAAAATATCGCAATAATAGTTAAATTAGTCAAGTGGAACGAAACGATGAATGTTATTCATCGTTACGTTTCTTAAGGACTTTACTTTCAAAAGCCAAATTAGCAACGCGTTTTGGCTAACTATACTAAAATCGCATTTTATGTGAACATAAAATGACTATAAATACGACAAACAAATGTAGTAGAAAGTTTTTCTATATAAGTTTTGCGACTAATATACTTTCTTTCATTTATACCTTTTTACGCTTAATTTTTTTTTATTAATTAATTTATATTACAATCATGAAACAGGCGAACATATTTTCAATCCCATAATATTTTTTTTAATATTTTTAAATCTTTATTTATTGACAATGGTTTCTCAATAACTACAAATATTCTACAAATAATTGCTCATACAATTGTATGTGCAGCTCATAATTAATTCGTCGATCCTATATAATTATAATATAACAACACACTTGGGATAATTACGCATGATTTATGTAATATACCTATATTTTATTCGAAAGCCTTAAACAAAAGCCCCTTAGATCGATCAAAAACTTGTTAACACACATCAATTAAGTCAAGATATAGCGTCCGGCATCTTTCCATTTACGTGTGCAGTTCTCCATGAGATGCCCAGTAAGGGTAAAGTAGTTTCTCGGTAAAACAGCCCTTATTTAGCTCATATCAGTTGAGTCAGCGGCGTCTGGTGAAACATTATTATGAGGGCCATGTGCCAATGGTAATGCTGTGACTCACTCGTCAAGTATGTCCGACAGGTGTAGGTTTAGACTTTAGATGGTAATTAGTTCAAGTGTCTCTGTATCGCTAATGTCAATCGCTTCCTTGATTTTCAACTCAAATAGCAAACAAATACGGTATATGTATATGCAAGTTTTTTAAATGTTTGAAACACTTCTTTAAGTTATTACATTGACCAAAAAATGTAACCCGTCAAAATAAACTATTAGAAAAGTATATTAAAAAAACTGCTATTTTTGAGCGCCTTAAACGGAAGTGACGTTAAAGTTATGAAATAGCCGCTATACGACAACGCGAATAATTAATCATTTGACTCTAAGTCGTTCATATAGATAACTATGGAGTCGTAATATTTTCTTAATAGTTTTATAGACCTATGTTTTTGTTGTAATAAAGATTACAAAAAAATCTTTAATTTTTAAGTTCTTTATAACATTACTGCGTTACAGGAACTCTCGATATGATGTCTTATAACGAACATTAAACATATTCAAGTTGAAGCTATTATAAAATAGTCAACGGTTCCGAGCGAACAAAGCATGCTCGTTAGTCGTGTAGGCGGAGATGCCCTATTGAATCCAATTACATTTAAAACACAAGATTACATGTTTTTATGATACCGACGGATAACAATAAATGCACGTGGGACGTTGATTGTAGGTAACATACGTTATTACGAAATACATTTTTTGTTGAACCGTTTTTTTCTCATTTCAGAGGACAATTCTCGAGCACGCTCGGTCGATTCAGTCATTCGACGAGTCGCTTAAATCCGAACAGCGAAACTGAAGAGGATTATTCCCGTTCCGCCCAGACCCTGCCGAGGAAGCTTCACGAACGTAAAGAGAAAACCACCGAAAAGCCAAGATCCAATAAATATTGGAATCGACTGACCTCAAACAAACGATCCACCAGTGCCATTAATATATCGAATAACGGAGTATCGGAGGGAAAGATAAACGGCTACCCACCCGGTCCCGCAAAACCAGCGCGGACATACAAGGGTCTCAACAGAAGCAAAAGTTTTGCTATGGGCGTTCCTGAACAGGAGACGCACCCCAGATACGTGTCAGGTATGAACAGGAACTACTCGACGATGTACAAGTCAAACCCGCATCTAAGCCGGCTCGATGAAACTCCTGAACAGCTCAAAAGCCCGGGGATCGTATCAATAATAAACCGAAGTCAGCGCGACCTCGCCGATGCTGTTTCTCGAGAGACGGAAAGAAGGCGAGACGGTCTATTCGGAGCGCGATATGGAAAAACTACTCCTCACAGTAATGGCCATACTAACGGATTCAGTAAGTCGTATGATGAGACGGATAAAAAGAAAATATTTTTGAAAGGATTAAAAGATCGTGCACCAGAGCTATACCAAACGCTGCACGACGACGAATCGGATGGTAGCAGACTATCATCAAGATACGGTACTCCATCGCCCCACTATAAAGAGCGAGCATCCGAAGAGCGTAAAATTCCAGTGTACAGAACCGATTCATCCAACCGGGATACTAGCCCCTTTGTCACTCGGTTAGAAACGAGGTTAAAAACTCCAGCAAACAGACGTGAAAGTAACAGCAGTGACAATTACTCAGAAACCTACAGGTACACCACACGGTCAGGCGATCCCGAAAGACCCAGCATTACCGACACCGTTGAAACTATAAGCAAGAAAATAGTTCCGTCCAGAGATGGTCGATCTAAGGAAATAATTGAGTCCAGGGAAGTCAACTCGGTGACTAAAAGCAGGGGCTACAAAGCTGAGCCTATAACGACGATTAAATATTACGAAAATGACAGACCTCTTAAATACGAATCGCATAATGGTGCTGCGCCTCATGGCTACACTGAGAGGAGAAGTTACAGAGTCACAGAGAAAGTAAGAGATTACTAAGACGTTTTTCGTGTTACAGAAACTTTGCCATAATAATAACATATAATTTACAATGAAAATGGACTGCGTGCACATAAAATGTGTCTAGTTTTATAACATTGATTTATTTACTGTTAGTTGCTTTATGTATAAAGTCATATAGCTTTACTAATGAGTTAATTGTTAATAATAAGTAAACATTCCGTCCGTTTGTTAAATTCCATGACGAAATTAAAGAATTCATTTTGTGAATTTACTCATAACTTGTGAATAACTAGACTTAAAAAGTAATAAATAACATTTTGATACGAATATTGTAACGAAGTATAATATTACACTAAGAATGTATTCATAAAAAATAAATAATATTGTGTTAATTCACGCTAATATTATATTGTTTTATTTGTATAATTTTTTATTATTTTATGCTTACCACACGGAATATTATTTTTTATTAACCATAATACAACTGCATGTAAACTGCAGTTTAGTTGGAACTGCAGTTCCAAATCCATCTTATCCAATATCCAATATTATAAAGAGGAAAGTTTTTTTTGGATACAGTAACAAATAAATTCAAAAGTACTGGATCGATTTCAATAAGTATTTTTCAATAGAAAGGTACATTATCACTGAGTAACATAGGCTATATTATATATATTTTTATTTATTTTCTATTTTCCCCTTTATTACAACAAAGGAATATTAACAATTAGACTTCTTCTTCGGCGTGTCACTCTTGACAGAGTGGTCGTGGTCATCCTGACACCTGTCTCGTGGCATCCTTAACAATTCGCCGCCATTCCTCTCTTACTGTTGTCCTTTTGGAGCATTCATTAATGGGACCACCCACTGCTCTTTTTATCTGGTCCGTCCATCGCATAGGTGATCTTCCCCGTGGTCTGACTCCTTCAACCTTACCCTGCACAACTAAGCGTTCTATGGAGATATCACCACGACGCGACACGTGACCGAAGAATGTCAGGACTCGAGATTGGACTACAACTAGACAACAATTAGACAGATCAGACAGGCCTTATCACTTGAAGTGATTTCTTCCAGGCATTAGGCAGCCCAGAAATAAAACATTAGTATTTAAAATAAGGAATATAATTCTTAAAAATATTATGTAATACGTTAGATTACTATACGTCCGTGTTTAATCAAATGTAAATAATATAAAACACATTAAAGTTTAAGCAAATATTTATTATTATCGTTGAAAACAACTTATATACGTAAGAAACCATAAAAAGTGACATCTATAAAACGTAGGTATAAACAATGTGAGGAATTATAAAACGAACATCCAACACAATACAACAAAAATCCGCTAGGTGGCGCTTTTTTAAATATTTCTTTAGCCGGTTTATTGTTCATTCATGTTTTAATATCTACCGACTCTCTATAATATAGTAATAATTAATTTACTTTTCAATATTTTATTCTACAACTTATGGCCAAAGTAGGGCCTTTTCTACTATCGTTTACCTATAGTGCAGAATAAGGAATAGTCAAATATTGAAATCCATACTTATTCCATACTTAATATTATAAATGCGAAAGTAACTCTGTCTGCCTGTCAGTCTTTCCATCGCGCTTAAACTACTGAACCGATTAGAACGAAATTTGGTACACAGATGTTCTAGAGCCTGGGAAAGAACATAAGCTACTTTTAACTGGAAAAAAGGGTTAAAAGGGGGGAAGGGGGGCGTCAAAGTTTATATTAAAAGTTCACGGACGGAGTCGCGGGCAGCAGCTAGTTCACTATTGTAAGTATGTGAATTTAACAAAGAATTTATAAATTATTACTCATGTCCAATAACTAAATTAAGGTCTGTATTTAAGGCGTTATTATTAAGTTTAACTTTTCATACTTAAGAGGATTCTTTTAAAGAAATAAATATAGGTACCTTTTCATTAGTATGCAGCAAGCATTTGGTTTTTAAACTTATGATTGTCTAAGATTAGGCTAAGATAAATATTTAATGCAGGAAATTGCCCGTGGACGTGTTCTGATTAAAAAAGTTCGACATAATGTCAAATTGCAACACGGTCGGCGCAGACATTTAGACTTTGTTAGCACGATAGATTTTTAACCAACGCTAAAACGCATGCAAACATAATAATTATATTTCCCTACAATATTATGTTCATAGAACAGCGCTTTTAAACGCGCTTTTATATTAAATACTATTGAATTTTGGAAAATAACGTATGAATATTGAAAAAGAAATAAATAATAGAACAAAGAATGTAATAAAAACACCAACGGTGGGTTACAGGAAAACGTTTTTAACTCTGTCGCGAATCAGAGCTTACGTACCTATATGAATTCTACTATTTTTAGAAATTTAAATAAATATTAATTAGTTCTCATCTTTAACCTATAAACTGTAGGTGATGCTTTAAACAATACAGCAATAACGGACAACAGAAATTTGAGTATTGATAGTAGTGCGGTCTAGAGCTTAAGGTATTCTAATTGTTTGTTTTCTATTTTAAATTCATACTGGAATTCTTGAAAATTTTAAGTCCCCCGTGAATTCGGAAATATCTAATGTATTTATTTCTATTGATTTACTTTGTGTTAAAATAACGTGATTACTTAATATTTCAACGCATAATAATTGCGCAAATGCATAACAATATTATTTAGTTTCTTGCAATGAACAAAATGAATAAATGATTATAAAATTCTTTAAAATACGAAAATACTGCAAGGCGTCTATTTCTCTCTAATAAATAATAATATTTGTTTTATTTTCTATGCTTCAATAAAGAAATTGTAATAAAATATGTCTTGCGAAAATTACTAATAAAACGGAGAATTATTATAGATATACGCATAGGTACGCTATGTCCATAAATATGTCCTAAAGATTTCAAATTAAATACCTAAAGTATTACTAGATCTAATCAAAATTTTCAACATAAATTTGGTATTGTTCTATCCTCATTTAGTCTAGACTTTAGACATTAAGAAAAGGCAAAGATAAATCCATTATTTTTATATGAAAGTGCTGTCCTCGTACAGCCGTAAAATACAATATTCCTAGCCTTTGAAATGTATTAAACCAGTCCAACAGAGTTCATCAGATGAAGTGGTTTTGTGAGTGTAGAGTGTAGATAAATAAATATTTCATTTAAAAACAAGATGGTAAGGAATCAATTAAGTAATTATTTTTTTATTTTATGTATAATTAGCTATGCATAAAATGCAAACACGAGAAGGAAATCTCTTATAAACTTTAAAAGTGTAATAAATAAGCTATTATCTTTTGCATTATCGATATACCTAGTTACAATATTTAAAAGAGGAAAATCATCGTATAAAAATCATAGAAAAATAAATGTAAATAATATGATGAATAATACTAAACTAGGTTCCATTATGAATTTTACTCAAAGTTGTATGTGAAATCTTTTTAAATATATTTAAGGCTGACATAAAATTTACGGTATTAAGGAAAGTAAAGTGAAGTGAATGAAAAAAAGTACATTTATAGGAAAACAGGTTTCGTATAATCTGTTTAATTCCTTCTATATCCTTTTTAATGGGGATCATTTAAAAAGAAAACCTATAATATTTATATGATTATTTAATAAGGACTTACTATGATTGATGAGGATGGTTTATTTTATTTAAAGATATAAAAGTCAATGCCACTTATCGTTGTAATGTATAAGTCAACAACAACACCTTTACTGATTTGGCTAATTTTGGTCTTGAATTATTTTTGAAAATTTAGGGAAGGTTTGTACGTAGAGAAAGGATAGCTTACATTCCTGAATTGACCCAGGAACGGGACCAAATTATATCGTATTATATGTTTTATTACTACAATATAGGTGTATATTTAAATTGCTTGTAGAAACTAAATACGCCTCAAAAAAATCTAATAGAATATTTTGTTCGCGTATTGATTATAAGAGCCACTGGTACCAAAAATATTAAATTTAAAACTTTTCAACACAATAATATGTTTCTGTCTGGTCTGTAAATATTTTTTTTTTTTTATAAATAGTAGAAAGAAATGTTTTAAAATTAAACCAACAATGATACATTTGACATTTGATCCCGAAATGATAAGTGCAATTTAATGTTTTGTCATAATTGTGCATAAATTTTATAATGTGCATTAAAATAAGTTTTATTTAATACGGTAGCTAGTAATTAAGCAGTAAGATACAGGTTTGAAGGCAATTTTATATTGTAGATACTAAAATGCAAGTTGCAATACTGACGTTTGAAGAGT